>JBAWJQ010003877.1:0-235350 GCA_037783105.1 Bactrocera zonata
ATTTTTACAATTTAACTTTTGTACACATACGAGTAGCCTGCTTTCGAGGAGTTATCTCCAAGCTATTCGAGGCTTACATTATATAGTTTTCAGCAGATCGGTATTGTTTAATTATCTGAAAGTGCTGAGAAAAAATATGCGAAATATTGGATTGGTTTTAATACCAAGTTAAAAGTCGTTTTTAACGAAGTTCTTTCTACATACCTCAATTATAATCCCAGAAAGCTTATAGCTATAATGTAAGCGCCAACTTCAAACAATTTTGCAGGTTTTTGAAAGAGGGCAGTCAGTACAAGGGTTATCAGAGCAGCCCATTAAGTCATGCCCGACCGACGCGCTTAATATGCTCCCGCACCAACTGCTCGAAGACGTTTTTGTATGGAAAGTAGCAACATTTTCTGCTATAAGAATTCATAGAGTTAAGAGATTGGAACATGAAAGTTATGATAGCGATATTCAGCTCAAAATAAATCTAATATATCAGACTATATTTTCCCACGCTTGAATTTCAATAGTGATTACAGTAAGAATACCTTCTAGAATACCATTTAGGTTTAGTAGAGGAAGAGAGTACCATCTCTATCAATATCGATGGTTTCAAAGTAGACTGCGAAGTAAGAGAGGGGTTACATGCCAAGGATACTGATATCTCTCTTCTCATCCGTCAACCTAACCTAACTTAACCTATGTATATAGATAATCAGGCGGCAAAGATAAACTCCAGCGTGATCAGTACATGCAGGAAGGCTTTGTGTTTACTGGTTTGCAAGATAGCCAAATAGATATGGCCGAAAAATGACAAGACAAAAATAAGAGGCTGAAGTCAGTAAGTCAAGTCAAGTAACTGTTCTGTCGATTAAACTTGTTTATATACAGAATCACATAATCCGAATCATGCTGAAAGTTCTTGGTCCATTAGAACCATACTGAAATGGCACATACTAGTATTGGGGAATATTCTTTCATTCGATAAATGGCAACTCTACTCCCAAACAAGTGTTAATGAAAGAGTTACCAAATTATGACTGGTATTCAATCTTAAACGGCTTATGTTTGACATACTTTTGATGTCATTTTCTACTGTTTAACTTTTTTAAATGGGTGGCAACTCCATTCCGAAATAAGTGTAAATTGAAAAAATTGTTTGCCAAGTAGCTGTTTATTTCTCGGATCCCTTATGCTAAACTTTATTTATCCAAGACTTTACCAAAGTCTTCAGATCGGGCCAGTATTGGTATAGCTGGTTCTGATCTTCTCTAAACGAACTATGACCAAATTCTACAAGTCACCCATCATCCTCGTCTTGCTATATGGTGTAGAGCATGGATGATGACAACATCAAGAGAAAAGCTTTGCGGAGTCCTTTGCGCTTTAGCAACGGCGATTACAGTAGGCGATGGAACGATGAGCTATACGAGACCGCCGGTGGAAGCAGAGGAAGAGGAAGACCTTCACAGTGTTGGGGATCAGGTGGAAAAGGACCTAGCTGCACTCGGTATCTCGAATTGGCGCCAAATATCTATAACCGCGAAAGTGTTCTCTACGCCAGTAAAGAAGAAGAAGCAGTAGAAGGTACTTGATATACACGATATACATAACACTCTACTTATCTCTATGCTTTATGGTTTTACAAATAACTGTTTGTTGAACAAAACGATTAGACTCTCCGTGTAACATGTGGCGAGAGTATAAAAACGCATTAAAGCGATAAGCAGCTGCAGAGTCAAGGCAAAAATAATACGTTAATGTTATGGCTTGCGAGTGCAGGCAGAAGTCGGCTGGTGATGGAGAGCGCGACGAAAGGAGGTGCAGGGCGAGAAAGGACAGCAGGCAGCTGGAGCGCAACGCCGCAGTGCATGAAAAAAGGCCGACATATTTTCTTGAAATAACTTTTAATGTTCTCTGCGACATTGAGCGCTGGGAAAACACTGCCACTGTCTGCATGAATATGGGGTTATGAGCGTATGTGTGTGGGGCACCCTGTATATTTATCTCTCTTAATATGAAGCCTTGATAGCATTGCAATTTCAAGTATGTGCTTCCTCCACCGTTCCCTTCCGGCGATGTTGCATACCTAACAGTATTTCATTTCAATTAGAAGTTCCAATGTGTTGCAGCCCCAGCTTTGGGGACATACAGTGAGAGTGAAGAGTAAGTGTGGGGTGCGCGCAGAGAAGAGCAGGGTAGCGCGGCGGAATTGTCAAGCGTGTATCTCGTCTAGCTGTCTACGAGAGTGCCCTCTTATTGTGCGGTTTGTCATGCTGTCTGCTGGTCCATGCGCCCCGTCTGCTTCGCCGCGACCATAAAGCAGCTGGTTTTGTGGCATGCCACATAGCTTTGTTTCTACGAGTGGCCACTTGATTCTTGCTGCTAACTAACAAGGATGCGTGGGAGGTGAGGAAACGTGGCGTGGCGTGGCATGGCAGAGAAACAATAAAAATACAAGCGAAATGCGGAAAGCACAAAGTGCGATATCAAGTGGCATTGTGACCCAAGTGGCAAGCAACAAATGTTTGTTGCCGTCGCCAGAAGTTTGTTAATGCGCAACAGTTTGTTTTTTCCTTTCCTTAATTTTTTCTTGTTTTTTTGCTGCTTGTGACTAGTCTGCTAGATTTTATTGCATTTGCGATTTATTATATTACTTTTGTGTTCTTCGCCACTTTCAATACTTCGCGGGAATGTCAGTGCCTTTGCAATAAGCGTTTAGATAATTGAATGAGGTTCCTTAAATTGAATTAGGTTCTTATCTCAATATCTAAAATACCAGAGGGAGAAATGTTAAAAAGTAAGAAAAGGATAATGTGGTTAAAAAATTCGTGAAAATAGGGTTCGGTCGAGCTCGGCTGGAGTTAATATGCTACAATAAAATAATACATAAAGGAAGTTTGTGTTAAATTTTTTGTTGTAGAAACTGTCGAATATAGTTATGATTATAGCTGAATCGGTTTTTAGCTTACTCTGTCTGTCAACTTAAGCTTTTTGAAGGGGTCCAATGAGGCATTTGATCGAATATATGAAATATTATGATTTCGTATGTACAGGTCGGGTCTAGGACTAGACTTATAGCGTATTGAAATCAATATTCTCCTGAGTAGTCTTAATTTCAGTGAACTCGAACTCTGAATCTCGGATCATGAGTCGGCGGTCACCCTCGGATTATACGTAGGCCATACGAAGTAACGCTTCCTTTGGCATTTTCGTTATGTTGGCTCCAATAAATGGCGTAATAAACTTGTACTTAGTGTCATATAATGTTTGTTGTAGATGCCGCTGTTAATCGGTTGAGCCGACGGGTTTGTTTCAAGGCTATGGAAAATTCTTCAAATTTTTGAAATAGGATATGCGAGTGACGTTTTTTTCGAAAGTGTTTCGAAAATGATATCAATTCATGTTTTACATTTTCTGGTGTTAAAAGAGTCTATCGGAAATACTATTGAGTCATAAGCGTATATGATTAGAGGGCTTCGAAAGAATAATATTATAAAAGTAGTAACGTTAAGTAAGGTTCGATGCTTGATTCTCAATATGGGGATCGTACTTGATCTACTATATGTAGTATTTTGTGAAGCCATAAAAATGGAACACCAATATAGTATATGTTCTTATAGGTTGAGGAGGAGCCTTGAGGTTAAACGTTTAATTTATATTCTTACCAGCTCGGCAGGATATCTGAAAGTGTGCTTTCAAGTGGTTAATCCTTGATCTCTAGAACACGGAAAATCGAGAAGAAATTGTTAAGATGCTACCACCTAGCCTTCTTCCATACATACTTTGTAGCTGGCATCCGAAAAGATTTTCTACCTTACAGCATGGATGCCGGTAGGACAATGATTTGTTAGAATCTACACAACTAGGGAGAGGTTAGCTCGCTGGCTTTCTTACGATCGATCTCGCGCCAGAAACATTTTTAGATAGCACATGAACCGATGGTAGCCCAGCGCTAGATAAGCTCACGCAAAGAGAGCGTAGCACTGACGCGTTTTCATTCTATTGATAGCGGAGCTAAGTTGTCTTATCGCAAAGTGACCCGATGGCATGGAGTCATGTGTAGAAGTTCACTCAAGTGACGAAAGTTCCCTGAGCGCCATTCACTTTGGAGTGGTCAGAACCGATTAGTTTACATACGGCTCAAGCAGCTTACGACTTCCGGTCTTAGACCAAATATCCTATGGGTAGCCAAAAAGCATCCATTTGAAGGCGAGCTAAAGTGAGAAGGCGAAACTCTCCTCCTCAGTGTTGTGCGTTTGGTTTGGGACCCGCCACGTAAAAAACACCCCAAATGAGAGGAAGAAAACAGCCTTGGATGAGAGACTCTCTTTTGATGAGGATCCTAATTGGCTAATAGTGGTAAAATTATGTTGAAAACAGAGTTGATTTTCCATGAAGAGATAAAGTGGTGCTTAACGAGAGTTTGTGGGAATTTTCGAACAATAATTTGGAGTACCGTGTCGGGCTAGACATACAAAAGACCTCGAGTTTGTTACTTATGTTGTGATCGATCACTTCCCTACGAATTGTTTTACTGGGTTTGTCCCTTTTTTGGTTCTTTAAAATAGTTAGTTACATTTTTACCAAAACCGATGATTTTAGTTAATTGCTGACGAAATTCCCCAAAATATTTAAATTTTTGCTATCGGATTATCGTACCGTCCCCTATAAAAAAGATAAATAACCCCTCTTCATGTCCACTCTGCCGTTTATATATATCTACACATCGTTTTTGCCGTTATTTAACACGAACACAAAATACTCTTCGTGAGCTATTTTGCGCCGAGTCAAACACAGTACGAAATATATTCTCTAACTTTTTATCTTTATTTGCTCTTTGCCTATTATTTCATTTTTGAAGACAACACCCACCAGCGTTTGTCTAAGCACACTTAGCTTACAGTGATTTCTATCAGCGCGCACCAAGGCATTTTAACTAAGTATCTTTATTTATAGCAAATCCCCGAAAGCAGCTTCATTTCAGCAGTTAATCTTCGTCGGTTTATTGATTTCGGCGCGGTGTCTACTTCAGTTAAGTGCTACTTATTTAAAATCCCATATTTTTCACGCTCGCAAAAAAAGATTGTAAAAATTGTCTGTTGCGCCCAAATGTAGGCAATGTGAAAACCGCCCGCCTAAACGCCCTGCTGCCGGCAACAAAGAGTAGTCTACACACACACATTCCCACATGAGGTCAGGCGCACGCATTCCAGGCAATTGATAGCTTTATAAGCTCGTAGTTGTTGTTGCTGCCTTGCTGTTTGACACGACCACGAAAGCCATCACGTATCTCTCGGTTTTTGCGGCTGTCAGTTTTAATGTCAAATATGTTTATGTGCTGGGGGTTCATTTCTTGTATTTTTTCTGTTTTCCCTTTATTTATTTATTTTTTCTCGCTTCAAATTGGTTTCACATTGATTATACCGTTAAGCGCTCTTAAGCTGACAGGTATGTAAATTATTTGCCTTTGCTGCTCTACAAACACATTTGCCGCAAATGGGACACATATATACTCAAATGTGTGTGTGGGTGTGTGAGTTCACTTTTAATATATGCTTGCCTTCAGATACAGGCATGCTCGTCAAGCCATTGTGATTGCCGTGAGAAGTGGCGCAGCTGCAAAAGCCGGCGATAATTAAGGCGCAGGTAAACTCACGATTTTGTTGACGTGTTATGTTGAGGGTTTGTAGGAAATGAAAGTAAAATTTCGGCTAAATTTTTAGTAAATTTTGGATTTTTTTCTATTTGTAATAACATCGAGTAAGAGAAGCTGAGTAAAGTCATTCAGAGGCCTCGAGGTGATTACATTGGCGCGATTCAGCGCTGTAGTGGTCGCCGTGAACACCATTTGATACGGAATCGAATCGAATATTTGAATCAGTTAAATAATTACTCCCTTTCAAGTAGATTTATAACCGTCTGTAAAATCTTAATTCTGAACTCGACTTATTTTGAAATCTGCTTCGGTTAGGTTACTCAACACTCATTGTTAGTTTATTGTATTTCTGTCATAAGATGTCCTACTTTAAAAGTTTCAATTTCATTATTTATTTTAAAAATTTTCACTGAATTCAAAATGAATGAACAATTGTTGAATGGATGAGAAATATGGATCCTATCGCCAATAATGGATCCTATTGACCAAAATAATTCAAGCAATCCTCTCGACATGTTATGATTCTCTGAAAATTTTCTACATATGAACAAAATGAATTTCAAATACAGTTTCTCTACCCTTATCGAAGCAATCGACATTAACAGATGACGACTCACGACGAGACAAGTTTTCGATGACTTCATGACCTTCAATGAATGCCTTGTATCTCGTACAGCTCATCGTTCCATCGGTTGCGCTATTCGCTGTTGCCAATGTGCGAAGGACCACTCATCTACCCTTCTCTAGAAAACTCATAACGCCGACTCATTAGATGTTGTTGGTTTTCGAGGCTGACATTGTTGCTGCAGTTAATGCTAGATCCTACGACTTCGAAGTTATGACTGTCAATAGTGACGTGGGTGTCAAGTCGCGAATGCGACGATTGGTTGTTTAATGTGAGGAAATATTTCTTCTTTCCCTCGTTAACTATCTGATCCATTTGCTTCGCTTTTTTGTCCAACCTGGAGAAAGCAGAACTAACGACGCGGTTGTTATGGCCAATGATATGGATGTCATCGGCGGACGCCAGTAGTTTTACATTCTTGTAGAAGATTGTACCTTCTCTATTCATCTCTGGACTGCAATTATTTTCTCCAGCAGTAGATTGTACGGCTCGGAGAGATCCTTCCCGATCTTGATGGAGCTTTTGGTGTTGCTCAACGTCAGTCGTATTAGTTTTGGCTCGCATAAAGGCAGCTCCTTTTCGTGCTGTCGAAAGCTGCTTTGAAATCTATGAAGAGGTGGTGTGTGTCGATTTTCTTTTCACGGGCCTTTTCCAAGACTTGGCGCATGGTGAATATCTGGTCGGTGGTTGATTTGCCAGGTCTAAAGCCACACTGATAAGGTCCAACCAGTTTGTTGACGCTAGGCTTTAATCTTTCACACAATACGCTCGATAGAACCTTATACGCGATGTTGAGGAGGCTTATGTCACGGTAGTTGGCGCAGATTGTGGGGTCTTCCAAGTTGGTCATGCTTTTGACCGACCTTATTCTACAAAGAAGCTGAAGCATGCTCCTTATCAGTTCTTCGCCGCCGTGTTTGAATAGACCGGCAGGCAATCCATCGGCCCCCGCTGCTTTACTTGGCTGTTCTTTAGATGGGTATTTGCTATACGAACTTCTTCATAGTCGAGCAATGGAAAGTCTGGTCTACCATCATAGATTGGGGAGGCGGGTTCGCCTTGTCCTGATGTTATCCTTTCACTGCCATTCTGCAGGCTTGGGAAGTGTTACCTCCATAATTTTAGTATGCTCTGAGCATCAGTCAATAGATCACCCTTGGGATTCTACAAAAGAATGCTCCGGTCTTGAAACCTTTTGTTTGTCCTCGGATCTTTTCGAGAGCATTACCCTTAACGGCCAGCTTGTCAAGCTGGTTACGTTCCGGTTTCTCAGTAATCAGTAATAGAAACCTGAAGTTTTATTAAACTTGCCATTAAATTCAGAATAAATCTAAAAATACCTACGCCTTGAGGAAATTGGCAAGTGACACACAGCAATTGCAATTTATATCACATAGATCGCATCCAAACAGAACAGAAACCAGAGCTGAAACAAACCATAAATTCCAAAACTTGAGGGTGTTTGCCTTTTGCTTCAAAGTATTGTCCATCTAAAGCTATAACATTTTACTGTCTTTCTGCTAATTTGAGGATTACATTCCAAAGAACTCTGCCAATTTTGATTCGATTCCCAGGTGTAAGTTGAACTCTTTTCCAGTGAGGGCTTTCTGCATTGTTCGGTACTAATGGTAGTCAGAAGGGTCAATGTCTTAGGTGTAAGGCGAGATAGGCAAATGCAAATTCAATTCTTAAGTTCGAAGCTTTACGCCAATCGCTAGTTTCAATTGATGAGTTGTGGTGTCGGACATTCCTCACTTAATGTTTCAACCGGCTTAGAGGCTCATAACACAACATAATGCCTCTCTGATCGCACCAAATACAGAGCATTGCCTTGATGTTATGGTCTTTTCTGTTTTACTTTAGTCACAAATCTGACTGCAAAAAGGAATTCTGCTTGTACCGTTCAGACAGCATTTTCGTGTTTCAACGTCTCTTGATATAATTATAATGATTTTTGTATTAAATTACTCATATCCTTTATATGAATATAATTTTTGTCCTATTGGCCTTTTATTTTTAACCATCTTTAAATTTACATATGTACATATATTCACGCTAAAATGCGCCTGTACGAATAACCTGTTGTTAAAACACAAACGATACGCTGCAATTAAAAGTAATTGCTGAGAATGTTTAAGAGCAAAAATCTCGTTGTTCATTCTCTGTAATGCTCACATACAGACATATATTGTTAAAGTTAAGGGAAATACTGTGGGAGTCAATTACCTCCTCACAAGATATTTATGTGTATAGTAGATTCACATATGTACGTACTCGTATGTATACGTGTGTACACAAATCTTCATTAAAATGTCCTTAAGAGTGTGCTTCCATGAAAAGTGTTTTTATGTCTTAATGAAGACATCTTAATATTGATTTTTACAATTGAAAGTGATTTTGGCGAATATTAAAAAAAAGATTTTTTTGGGACCTCGTGCTTTCATAAAAATTCCGCATAATAGCTGGGTAAAGAATGTACTGGAAATATTTCCAATGGAATTACGGGTACAGAATCATCGAAATTCTGTCATAAGTGTTTTGGGGCGTCGACTTTATCAGGTACAGAAGTATTTTAATGGCATTATGAAAGTCATCCATCCACCTTTCTGTTGGCATTAGAGAGATAGCAGGAAATCTCCACATCTCTTATTGATCCGCTCAGAGCAATTTGGTTTTTGTTTGGTATAAAGCATATCAATACTAGATTTGTATCAAAATATTAAAGTCTTTTACAAAAGCGACTTCGGTTAGAGGTCAGAAAAGAGATTCTTGGCAACTTAGCTCAGAAGCATACCTTCATAAAAAGACTCATTATTGGCGACGACACGTGATTTAACGAATATGACATCGAAACTGGCCAAAAATTTAGATAAGAGCGCTCCAAAAAGATCACAAATGAAAAAGACTAAAATTCGCTTAATGAACTGAAGGCCATCCTAGTCGAAGTTTAAACAAGTACTTGGAAAATTAAATTAAGTGTTGGTTTATATTGTCTAAGGAGGAGCGTATTTTTAAGGCGATAATAAAGATATGAAAATGTTGTTTTTGGTATAGCTAAGGTTTGTCTTTTGTGACATATTTCAGTCTGATTGAGTGATCTCCAAAATACGTCTTTTGAATCTATCAACCACCTCCTCAGGTGTCGAAAAACGTTGACCACTTTCTTTATTTTTTAGATATGATAATAATAAGAAGTCATTCGATCCCAAGTTCGGACTATGCGCAGAATTACTCATTAAAGTGATGTTTTGAATGCTCAAAAATGCAGCTGTTTCAGTCGATGCGTGCGATCGTGCGCGAAACACTTTTCTTTGATTCGTCTAGTCTGGAAACGCCCATATAGTCGATTGCTATTTACTTTCGTGATAATACGTCTAAGTCTACTATACAACATCTGTCTCGTTGTCATAGACGTATTTCGAATCACGGCTATCAAATTTTTTATAATGTTTATCTCCACCAAACGACACGAGCCTTTTTTGAGCGATTGTCAAAATGTGCGGACTCCAATATGAACAAATATTTTCTATCTTACATGCAAATTTTCAAATTTACATACATATTGAATGAATGTTGGTCCCACTAATGCCTATAGTTGCCTCTATCTCACCATATTTTGCAATATCAGTTTCCGCATAGCATTGATATTTTCCGTGGCAACAGCTTATTTTGGACGACCTTCATGATATTCATCTTAGAGTGATCTACGACATCGTCAAAAATTGAATTAAGTCCATCAATGCACTTTTGCTGAGTTAATCCATGCCGAGAGTTTTAAAAAATAATTGTGCGAAAATGATGGCAACTTCATTCCAAGAAGATGAATATTTTGAGTTAGTGTAAACAACACAAATAGTGCTCCTATGTTAAAACGTTCTGAGTATATATAACATCAATGATGTCAGATTTTACGAATAAGTTACGAGTTCAGCAGATTTTTCGAAATTTTGGCCACAAGCTTCCATAAATTACGTGGAGCTACATGGCGTATGAACAACTTTTTTTTTGATCCCATAAAGTAATTATTTTAAATTAATAAATATGACTTCTACATATGATAAACGCACTAAAATAACGAGTCTTGTCAACTAAAATCCAAATCTCTTATAATTAGTTGTTCATTTGGCAATATTGGGAGATTTTCAAATATATCTTAAGTTCAGCATTTATTTTTTCGAGCTATTTAAAATGATTATACCTTAAGGTAAGGAGTAAAATCATTCTCTTACGTAATTGGTTACAAATAAAGTTTTCATTTAATATTTAAATAAGACCGTTTTCGCACCATACTGCTTGATAAGTTTGTGATAAACTTTGTATCTAGCCCACCTAAAGGAATTTTTTATATCTCCAACTTTAACCCAATCATTTGTCTGGCTGGAAGTTGCGTGGATTAATTAATATATAACGTTTTATTGCTTGCTATAACTTTCCGAGTACCTTGCTAGTAATAATGCAGTGTTGTAAAAGGTGCAACAGTGCGTATGATTAACATTTTTCAGTACATCTATGAAATAAGTGCCAGTTTCCCACTCTAGCCATATTTTTCCTCAGCAAAAAGTTTTGAAAATAACCTTTACATTTCTTTCACTTGCAGATCCCCATTTTCCATCGTGGTTTTCATTAGGCAAAACGTCAGCGTGTTGTAAATCAAACGTCAAAACCAATGTTGGGTAAATTCACTTCGAATCATGTGCAGGTGTATCATCAGTACTCGCGTACCGTCTCTCTGAAGAAGCCAAAGAAGGTAACATTTACACACACACACCCTCACACATATATATTTTTATACATATTTACACATAATAACGGCATATTGCACAGTTTTTATGCCACAAACCATACGAAGTTGGCTGTGAAGCAGGATACGACTAAAAAACATTAACTCTTAATGTTTGTCCGAGCGGTAAAAGGTATTTCATTGTATTAAAAATCCGTCATTATCTGCGTATATTTTATTAACCTTAAAAAAATCAAATAAAAAAATAACAATAACAACGTTTGTGGTGCGTAAACGATTTAACATATTTACTAAAAAATTGAAAAAAAACACGAAAATATAAAAATTTATAGCAAAAGTATTTCTGTGTTGAAATTGTATTTTTTGTCACTTTAATGACTACTCACGCGCTTAAAAGCGCGTACTTTTAAATGTTATGTAAGCGAGAAAGAGTAAATACTGAAAAACATTGTGCATTGTGTGTTGCTGAAAAACACGTGTTTTTGTTAATTAACTCATACAAGCAGTTGTGTTGTCCTCTACGCTTCTTTTTATGCGTGGATTTTACTAACAAGCGCGCACGAGGTGCGACACTGCGTATGCGTAACATTTAATTAAGTGCAGGACAAATGAAAACAGGTGAAAAAATATATTTAAAATTATTTAAAGAGTGCTGCAATATTTTTACAATGGCGAAAGAGCGCATGGCACAGTATACGATGATACCTGTGGTGTGCTACGGAGAACCGTTTCAACGTTTTTACTCTGGAGTTGCACTAATTTAAGTTCATGTGGAGAGAGAAGGCAACGAATATCAGACGAATATTGCCAGAAAAGATGAATATTATTTGAAAATACAGCGTTGTGGAATAATAAGCGGACATTTGAAGCTGAAAGACACTTTTTTTGGCCGCAACTTGCAGCGTAAAAAATAATTTGGGGCATGCAACACGCCGTGGTACTCAAAAATAGAGTTAAGAAAAAATTTAAATTGATTGGAAATTTTAATTTATTTTCTTATATTCGATGAATATTGGCAGAAAAGAGAAATATTGTTTAAAAATACAACGTTGGACAATAACATGTGGACAAATTTTCTTTACAATTTTTTTTCGTTTGCAACTATTTTTTTTTTTGCATTCAACCTGCCGCCGAGTATCAAAATATAACATTTTTATGCTTGAAATAGCTTTCTTTTCAAAAACTAGTTGAATGTGCAACAGAAATATTTTTCCGGACTAGTAACTTTTCGTGAAACTTCGAAATAATAATTTTTAGGACTCGTAATCTATCGTGGAATTTCGAAATTTTGTTAAGTAAAATTAAAATTGCTTCAAAAAATGTATTTTTTTTTTTCCATTAATCTGATGAGCTTTGCAAAAATTATATGAGATAAATCCATTAACGGACATGAGTAAGCGTGCAACATGTCTGCAACGCGCTAAAAATTACATATATACCCACACACATGCAATGAAATCTCTTTTTCCACATGCGACACCGCGTCTAGTTTTTGCACACTCTCCAAATTCCACCGTAAAACTACTCAACGTGAAATTACCATACCTTGAACTCATTTTCCATTTCGTTTTTTGCTTTCGTTACTCATTGCCGCTGCGCATTCGGCGTAAAGAACTGCCACACAGACATGCCATAAAGCACATAAACGCTGCGTCGGCTACCAACTGCAACAGAGGTACTGAACAGGAGCGCAGAACACGCGTGTGAAGGAGTGCAAAACAGAAATTAGAAGAAAAAAATTACAAAAAAACAAAAAGGAAGCTGTTAAGTAATCAAACGACGAAGCAGCAAGCAAAGCAGACAGCGCATACGAAGAAACTAAATTAACACTGCAGGTGCGACACAGCTCAAAACAACGTACAACGTCAATTCACGCACACACCCAACATACTCCGTCGCATGCAAATCGCCGCAGCGGCATACATAATTGTTGTTGTAGGCTGATAGTCGCTTGCGACGTGTCATCATCTTCGTCACCAACACAGCATCAGCTCAACACTCACTCGCATACAACAACACCAACAACAGTACCAACAACAACCGCCTTACTAGTCGCGCTTCTGTGTGTGTGTGTATTAGTGTTGGTGCGCACGACAAGTCGCTGCAAAGATTCCGCAATATTCGGTGCTTTGGCGTTGGAATATGTTGAAGCAGAAGCGACAGGCAAAACAGAAGCCAAAAGCAAAGCCGGTAAGCATTGTTCCCGAATGTAGTTTGAGTAGTAGTGCAATGCGACATGCAAGCTGCAACAAAAATATCCATATATATATATATATATATTTACGTATGCCACCTTTTATTTATATTTGCTACAATTTGAAATCCCTACCTCCTTCCTTCCCCACACACCATACACAAACTCTCACTTATAAATACACTGTCACACTTTCCCCTATATACCAGCCCCTAGTTTTTTATTTACACTATTCTTTGCACTTTCGCTTTGTTGGCAGTTTCGTCGCGCGTAGCCATGATTTGCCAATGCTTACAAAAAATCCAAAAACCAAACTGATTCTGTACACTTTATTATACACTAGCCACTGCTGCCTACTATACTACTTATGTATAACTACACTTTGATTGCTTTTATAAATACACACTATATACCTAAATAATTACATATATACTTTTGTATATGACTCTTATATAAACTCATTTCTACACTTTAGTCTTCTATACTTGCAGAACATTATCATGAGTTACTAAGATTTGCTAAATTTTATTACATATAAACTTTATAATTATACATACTTATATACTATATCACATAAAATATATATTGCATTTACATTGAAAAGTATCTAGTTAATCCTTTCATCATATATACGACTAACCTATTACTAACCTATTCTATACCAATCTGTCCATCCATTTTCTTTCATTTCTTTTATCATCCAACTACTTTTAGCGATTAAGCCTTCATTTACTACTAATATTTCATTCACGTTGTTCCATAAACTCGAGTTTATTGTATCTTTTGGAGTTTATCATTACAATTCTACTACGAAAAAACTCGAGTTTATTATATCTTTTGTTGTGTATCATACAATTTTACTACAAAAATGTAAAGTTGATTACAAAAAACTACCCATTAACTCGCTTTTTGGAGTTTATCATTAAACTCCACTACAAAAAAACTCGAGTTTATTATATCTTTTGTAGTTTATCATACAATTTTACTACAAAAAAGTAAAGTTGATTGCAAAAAACTACCCATTAACTCGCTTTTTGGTGTTTATCATTAAACTCTACTGCAAAAAACTCGAGTTTATTATATCTTTTGTAGTTTATCATTACAATTTTACTACAAAAAAGTGAAGTTGATTGCAAAAACTAAGCGACTAACTCGCTTTTTGGTGTTTATCATTAAACTCTATTATAAAGAAACTCGAGTTTATTGTATATTTTGGAGTTTATTATTACAACTTTTGCTACAAAAATGTGAAGTTGATTGCAAAAACCAAGCGACTAACTCGCTTTTTGGTGTTTAATCATTAAACTCCATAGTAAAAAAGTGTAGTTTACCCCAAAAAATTCCGTAACTCGCTCTTGGTGTTTACGGAAAAGAAACACTATTATGTCGCAAAAGGTCGATGAAGTATTTAAAACTTTGGTTTAAGTTTTTGCCTGTTAATTATTTGTTCGTAAGCACACTTCTTCTGACAACAACAATTTCGAATTAAACCCAGAGTTTCTTAAACACCACTTTGAACATTTTTCGTTATTTGGCAAAAATACGAAAACTCAAACTCTAAATCAATTTAATACCAGAAACTTTCTAAATTTAATTTAATAATTTCAGAGTCAACTCAGAGTTTCTTAAACACTACTCTGAACATTTTTCTTAATTTTGTAAAGTTCAAAACTGTCCATAAATACAAAATCTTAGAATCGAGTTAAGACAGTTCACTGTAGTTCACCATCGTCTCCAAAGCTGCTAAAAAACAAAACTTTCATATTTAACTTAGAGTTTATTAAGCACCTTAATGCTTATAATTAACAGTCGTTCAAAAACTCTGAACTCTAAACTCCAGTTTGGGGTGTGCATTATTACTTGTCTACTCATTTGCATGAATAATTTTCAAATGAAACTTAAAGTTTTTCAAACAACTTGATATATATATTGCAGAACTTTTCCTAAACTCGAGTTTATATCACATGGTAAGCCTACGATTACATGATGTGTATTAATCAACTGCCTTAGTAACTAAATGGGGATTATTATGCCGCAACACTGGCTCTTTTCATATAATAATAAAGTAGTGACTTCTTGTTTCAAGATAGTCTTTTTCATAGCGCTCCAACTTTCCGCAATTATAGTTAAATTTGGAAAGCAGATTGTGAGAAGTGCTGAAAAATATAATTGTTCGGTAGACTTCCAGGTTTTAATGACTTCTTACCGTTTTTGTACAAAGCTTCAGATTCGAGTTTATTATTGAAAGTATCGCCGACGATATTTCTTATTAAATTTTTATTTTTGATTCGGCAAGCCAATATTCTAACTCAAAACTAATATTAATTTTTGTAGATAAATTTCAAAAGCAGCGAAAATAGAATACTTTTTTCCCTCGACAGTATCTTTAATTTGAATTCGTATATAAAACGGGTTTAAACTTAGCTTGAAGTCTCATTGAAAGTCGAAGAATACTTTGATGATTGTCTCACGACATGAAACTATTTGACTTTTATGGTATTTATGCTTTAAAATCATGTTCCTGCATCTCTATGATTTTGTGGAGTTGCATACACCAATTTTTTATGAATTCACGGGCCCTTCAGCATTTTTTAGATGCCGCTATCTTCTTACTCTAGCATACTTTCTGTTCCGGCAATTATTATTACCATTTATCAATCATTTGGTATCTGGGCAGCTCTTTTCCCACAATCTAATCGCTAATAGTACTTTCTGGTACAGCCCAGCTGCTAATTATCTGTTTCTGAGACAGAAATTTAAGATCCAAATAATGGTTTACAAAAGTCTAGCCTACATTCTGGCGCATTCGAAAATTCTCAGTTATTTATTTAAATTACAAAAAAAAAAAAAAACTTATAAAATTTAAATAGAGATATCATATCGTCATATTGACACTACGATCACTGATGTTTTAAATTTTGAAGATTCCAAAGTGAGCGCCATAATAATTCCTATTTGATAAACAGATTATGACGTTAGCATTTTTCATTTTTTACCAATTCGATGCCATTATCTTCACTATCATAAAATTGCTCTAACACTTTATCACATATACTTTTTATGTAATATATAAAATTATATAATACATATGTACATTTATCACTATCATTACATCGACAGCCAAAAGAAACCTAGAACAGCCGTTTTCGTTAGAGAGCATATAAGAACACAAATAATGAAAAAACTCATACAAGTATTATTCCTCTAACAAAAACAGCTGATTTGTATTTTCGCTCTTTTACAAAATCACTACCATAACTCTCTCTTTCTCTCTCTCATCACACTTACAAGAATATCATTACCAAAACTCTCTCTCTCTCTCTCTCTCATTACACTTACAAGAACAATTCACCTGCTGTTGTACTAACAACCAAACTGCTTTTATTATTTCGCTCTCTACTCTGCTGTTTGCCGTCTCTCTCTCTCTAGCGTTGCTCATTGATATCGTCGTATGTTGGTATTAGAGCGCGCAAAACAGCTGTCTATTTGGCTGCTCTAGTTTACAGTTACTTTCTTTAGTACTAATAAAATGATTAACCTGTAATTAAGTAGTGATTTATTATGCATTTTAACTATTGATTACAGTAATTAGTAATAAATGATTCGAATATGTCAACTCTGCTATTGCTAAGTGTAGACTACTTTAAGGCGTGTTGTGAAATTAATGATGAATTGTAGTGTTGCAGTATTTGGTATGTTTTGTAAGTAGTAGATAGCAGTAAAATGTAGTAGATAACGGTAAATAGTAGTCTAAAATGCCATTATGCCTTTATGCTGACCTTATATAACTGTATTAGTTGTCTTTAAGTGCTTAGTGCGAATTTATTTATAATTTGTATGCCAATTAAATATCCATTCGAAAGTAAAAATATGGTAAAGCATCCAGCAGTGCTGTAATAGATTTTAAAATAATTTTTAAAATATTTTTTTGAATTATTTATTGTTATTTTCATTGTATTTATTGATTTGCGCGGTTTCATACACATAAATATATATCACTGAAAATCCCCTCTTAATGATTTTGTTGAATATTACAACTATACACATATAAATATACACACATATTCGCAACTGTAGTGGTATACAAGTCTAATAAGATGCCAGAATGCCAAGCAGGCGGGCGGCAGACTCAGCTCCATGTGGAAGAAGCACGTTTACTTCAATGTGACCACTCTCTATGCGACCTATGTAAGTATAAAAACGGCGAGAACACATACACACATATATAATATATCTCAGTGTGTGTGTGTTTGTAGAAAAATATAATAACACGAGAAATAGCTAAGCTCAAAAGCAGAAGAAAAAAACAGAAAAAATGTGGCATGTGGCTGTGCAACGCCTGAAAATACCGCATAGCTGCTTACCCACACACATATGGTTTTATGTAGATGTATGCGTACACACTTTTCATGGAAAATATTGTTAAATTATTACTTGTTTTTATAGCTATGTTGTATATATGTACATATATATGTATAAAGGTGTTTGCACATGGGAAACCCAGCTGAGCTGTTTGTGCGAAAATAGACACACATACACGCAAATGTATATAAGCCACAAATGCACACATGCATATACTATATATATATACAGCGTTTATGTTATTTACATAAATATAGCTTATGTATATACATACATTTGTACATAAATCGTCAAATCTTAGTCCATTTGGCGTAGCATTTTAATGAATTTGAAGTAATCATAATTTGCATTTGCTAATAAAGCAAATATTTGTGCAGAATATCTGGAAAATGTCATATTTATACCGTTAGCTGTTTATGTAGTAATTAAAGCTATTTTATTTCAATGTCAGTGTAATTATTTTGCAATTATTTGCAACGTTTATATATTTAAGGAAAATGAGATTCATAAATTCCTTTTTTGCTAGAGCTTTTTACGTAGTCAGCAATTGTTGTTGGGCTTTTAGCTGTAAATTTTGCTAAATATATTTGTTATATTTTATTTTTTAGCATTAAGTAGACTGTATGTAAAAAAATATAGGATTTGTATTTTATTGTATGATTATTGAAAACGAAATTTACATCAAAGCGTTGTCAATACTGGCTGGCCAAATTGCAAATTTCCGCCCATATTGTTATTGTTTCTAAGTTAGATTTTGTTCTTTCATTTAAGTGGCTTTACTGAAAACGAGTTTGTAAAATCTTCCAGAAAACAAAAACAAAAAAAAAAAAAAAAAAAACGTTAACTTCAGCTGCACTGAACCCTCCACGGTTTCATTTCTCCTACTTTGATTTTGATCGATCAGTTATACGTTATAAAGATTCGATGAAAACAATTTTATCGGAGATTGTAGCGTTGCCTTGAACAATAACCCATGCCGAATTAGGTGAAGATGTCTTTTGAAATCAAAAAGTTTTCCATGCAAACACTTAAATCCGATCGATCAATTTGTATGACAGCTCTATGCTATGGTAGTCCAATAGTGTCGGTTCTGCCAAATTAGCAGCTTCTTGGGGAGAAAAGGGCATGTGCAAAATTTCAGCTCGATATTTCAAAAACTGTGCCATTTTCCGCATACTCATACTCTTAATTTTCAGCTGTTGGGTTAGGATTAATCGTCGCCCCAAAGGCAAAGTAGGATCACTCTAATGCAACTGTGAACGCTGGTTTCTTGTTAATCCAGAAACTCTTAGGTCTGGATAACGAGACCCTTGAAGCTCGATGAAGCGCTTTAAGTCTACCATAAATGTGCTGAAGTGGCTAACATCAAGCTCAGCCACTTCGCTAGGTTGGTCGAAAGTCTGACAAAAGCAGGGCAGTCGAGAGAAAAGTGTCTAAATGGTTGCAACTCGCTTACTTCCATATGTTATAGCTTTGGCAAATTTCGTCCGACAAGATTTGTAACCTCATCGCATGCGTGCTTATAGAGTATCATGGAGATGAAGACGCATTTCTTGGCCTTCAAGGGCGTTTGCTATAGCGGATGGGCAGAATCGGACCATTGCTATGCATACAAGATGGTTAAATGTGAGATACAAACTTGCAATTTAGAACTTTCTAAAAAGTGGGCGTGGTTCCCCTGCTAATAGGTTTAAAATATAAATTTCACAAACGTTCAGGGTTTCGAAAAACTCAGTATGAATTGAACAACGGGCGTGGCACCTCCTTAATTTTGGGTGGTTTTTAATGCTTTAAGAAATATGCGACCAATGTCAAGCAAATTCGGTACGTCACATTATTCTGCTCTTCTTATGTTGCGGTGTGAAAATGAATGTAAATTAGACTGCAAACATACCTGCTTACCATGGTTTTAACTTATTTTTTTAATTTACAGTATATAAATCATATAAAAACATTTGGCAAATAGATACGCCACCTCTTATCTAAAAATGGTCAAAACCGGTTCATAAATTTTCAAACTCTCTGATACCGAATGTGTGGATCTTTGTTCCTATGTTTGACTTTAAAGCAAAAATAGTGACCTTCAAGGGTTATCGACTGATCACAGCGACCCGCCAACTTTTCGGTATCAGTTTTGTAGCACGATCGGTCCTTTGCTTAAAAATATGGCTCAGTTTTGGTGATCAACCCTACATTCGACGCACAATTTTTCCCAGCGAGGATTCCTTTTATATCAGAATGGAAAATAGTCGCTGATGGCCAGATCTGAGAACATTGTGGAGGCGAAAGCAATTCGAAGCCCAGTTTATGGATTTTTTCCATGGCTTTCACTGATATTTGACACTGTGTATTACCTTGGTGAAGCAGCACTTTTTTTTGAAATGCGACTGCTTTTCGGCGATTTCGTTCTTCAAACAGTCCAATAACGCCACGTAAAGCCGCTGTTAACGGTTCTTTCTTGTTGGTAGTCAAGGTAGTCAATGAAAAGTATTCTATGCACATTCCAAAATAAAAACGTAAGCTTACCAGCCAACTGTTGTGTTTTTCCACGCTTTGCAGGTGGTTCATCGTCTGCAGTCTACACGGATGACTGTCGACTGGACTTCGGAGTGAAATGACGGAACCATGCTTCACCAATTGTCATATATCGACGCAAAAACTCGGGCTTCTTTCGCTTCAACATCACTAAACACTGCTCTGAATCATCAATCGTTGTTGGTTTTGGTCAAAAGTGACCTCTCGCGGCACCTATTTTGGACAAAGCTTTCTCATACCCAAATATTCGTGAATGATATGATGGAAACGTTTAGTCTATATCTTTAGAGTGCCTGCTATCGCGAGCAACTTCAATTTACAGTCTTCTAAAATTTGTGAACCGTTTTGATGTTTTCTTCAATAACAACATCTTTTGGCCTAACACTGCGTTCACCGTCTTCAGTGCTCATTTCACCACGATCCTTGATGGTTGATTTTCCTGAGGCAGTGTCTGAGAACTCGCCGCTAAGCCAAGGTTTTCTTTCAACTGTATTTTTTCACTTTAAAAACCAATATTTTATCCACACGTAAAATTCTTTTTTATCTGTTCTTTTCACAATAACAAAAGTTGCTTCACTTAAAACGATATAATTTATCACCTAATAATCTGGCAGCTGCCAAATTTATACATGCGACCTTTGAAGGTTAGGGTTAACATCTGTATGTCAGGCCGGGGCCTTACAATTGACCTGTTACACATTTAGATAGGTTGATCAACAGCTTTTTTCGTTGTTACAGGAAAAGGTTTTAAAACCTTGTAATTGCATTAACTTCAAAACTTATCTTCCTGTGAAAAAGAAACTACTGAGTCGTTCATATGAGGTGATGAGTTGAAACCCCTGTTAAAACTTTCTAAGTTTTTTAATGACTATACAAAGTTTTCGGAAATCTTCATCAGTCTAACTTAGAGGCATAGGGACTTCTTCTTCTTCTTAATTGGTCAGCAACAGCGCGCCAGTCGTTTCTTCTTTTCGCTACGTGGCGCCAATTGGATATCCCAAGCGAAGCCAGATCCTTTTCCACTTGGAGTGGAGGTCTTCCTCTTCCTCTGCTTCCCCCGGCGGGTACTGCGTCGAACTTGGATACTAACAATAAGAAAAGCATCACATATAGGCTTTTAAATTGAGCCTTTAAAAATTTTCAACTTTTGTGGCAGCTGGAAAACTATTTTTTATATATCAGTGCTAAATAAAGTTTTATGCGGTTAATGTATTTCATATCATGTTTTTCTAAGAAATTTTCATTTTCGCCGTTTTGTGGCTCAACTTCTAAAAATAGCAGCATGTGCGTGTGCAATTATGTTTTTATTATTTATTATTTTAAAAAAGTACAGAATTAAGCTAATCAATCAAAAAAAATGTCGGTACGCCACTCATATCACCTTAACAGCTGATTAGCGAAGGCAAAACAAAGCCAATTGCAGTTTGATAAGCGATCGCGTTCCAATTTGGCTGAGAGAGCGACTTCTGACGCTAGTGCTCACCTGCAGCTATGAGGGAGCGTTATAGCACCACGAAACTCTTTCACGTTTCTCCCACACAATTTCACAACTGTTTGAAAATATATCTCTGATTATAACATGTCATTATTGGTCAAAGAGAACCATCAGCGCTGTCAATGCTCACCCACACCAGCTTCTGTCTGCTAGCTAAAATTCGATTACTCAAATCAACTCTGTCACCTTTAATCGCGAAAATGTTCTCCAGTGCATATTGCTTGTTGTTGCTTTTCGCAAATATTTCGTATGCATGTGAGTGTATGTGTGTGTGTTTTTATTGGCAAAATCGAATGGTATTGCGCTGAGTGAGTGACTGAGCGTTTGTCACAGCGTTCGCTTTCAGTCTGTCAACGCAGCACTGGGCGTACTGAGCGTGTTGTGTTGTTGTGAGAAATATTTGCATGCAAAACTTTTCATCGAAAGCAATATTTGTTATTATTTGTTACACGACTTTTTGCGCGTTCAAGTAAATCGTTAAATCCTCAACTTTTCGCTTTTGTTTTTGTGTCCGTCCACTTTTCACGTGCCACCCCGCCACTTTTTAGCATGTTTACGCTCACTTTCGCAGCCAACATCCAATTAACGGCACAATAAACGAAATTCCGCTCAAATAAAAAATAATCCACAAGTGGCCGGCCGCCACAGTTTGGCCAACAGACGCTGCAGAATGTTCTTTCACACCAATTGGGTATTTGTAAGTAATTAAAAGCGTTTAACTAGCGCTAAAAACATAAGTACTTGGTATTTACATTGTGTGTGTAGGGAAATAATTTCGAAACAAACACTAATTCGCAATTTAACGAGTACTCGTACATTTCGTATTTGTGTGTCTGTATGTTCATTAGGGTGGTCCGTATAAAATACAAAAATTAATATTTATGTACTATGGTCCTTTAAACGTCACTACTGCCATCAGAGTATACTATATAGTTATATCTTCCATACATTTAGTGCAGGTTAAGAGGTTAGGCTAGGTTAGAGCACTCAAAGAAGACAATTTTTTTTGTTGGTGTAAAGAAAGAGGAGTTTAAGAAGACCTCTACCTCTAATAGTGATTCTAGGAACATGTGACATCTGGAAACAAATAGAAACGGGATCTTAATATTAGCTAAGACTAAAATTTTAGGTGTGATTTTGTCAGTCTGTGTTCCTTCATTCCTCATACGACCGCGATTATCGTCAAAGTACAAAGCTCCAATAAAATCCTCAAGCGGGCAGCGCAAGGGAAGAGAACAAAGAAACGTTTTTGGCAGCTTACGAGGTAATCGGCAGCCGCTTCTTAACCATGCCGCACCAATATGGTCATCTGAATGCAGTGAAACGCAGACGAGGAAGCTCTAGACCTGTCAGAACACTGCACTTCTAACTACGAAAGGAAGCCTCTTGATGTCTCCTATCGAACACCTGCATAGTGAGGCTCGTATGCTCCCAGTTAAGGAGAATAATTAACTCCTCTCCAAACAGTTCTCGTTGTGTTGCTTTCAAAGAAATCATCCCTGCAGTCACCTGCTTAGAGCGGAACCGCCTCCTTGGAACATCAAAAGACCATTCCTCAACTACGTCGCCAACATCAAACAATACGTCGATCAGACTTCGGACGCAACTAACTTCCGAGAAGCACTGACCGCCATTCCCACTGGACCCATCAACACCTTCGTCGACTCACTCTCAGTGAATGGCATTCTTGAAATCAAACCACCTCCCATTGCAGACGAAGAGCTCGAGTTGCCGCGAGAAATGAGAGCGCCCTTGCGTGGTTCGTTGCGGTTACTGTAGTATGTTAAAGTCCTACTTATCGAGAATAGACCCCGACATATCCTATATATATCCTGTGTGCAATGAGTCTCCGCATGACACTGGCCACCTCTTTGCATGCCCCGCTAACCCTACTCATCTGACACCCCTCTCCCTTTGGTCTGACGCCGGCGAAACAGCACGTTTCTTGGGCCTACCGTTGGAGGATGTCGACGACTACTTATCTAATCTTTACCATTCTAACGCGGATTAAGTACCCGAAAAAAATCAAATAAAAATCTTATCCTCTTAAGGAGTGTCAGCCAGAGTTAAAATTCGGACCACCCTAATGTCCTCATTCCGAATCAAATTTGTTATGTTTGTTTCTCCTCTATCCTCTCCTCTTCAGTTAAATTTTAATTTTTTAACATTTAAGTACCACCCTAATAAACAATAGTTATGACTGTGCACAGCGAGTTGCTGGCAGTGCTGCTGAGATAAAATAATAATGCCAACAAGCAAAGATAAATACGAAATTTATGACACGCAAACTATGGAACTTTGAGTGTATATTGAAAAATAAATATATTATAGACGTACATATATATGTATATGTATGTATGTTTTCTAATAGGAGTTTTGGGTATCTATGTGTGTGTGTATGGTCAGTTCACACTCACATTTTAGTTTTCGTGTTTGCCTTAAGCAACTTCTCGATCTCGTTTTGTTTGACTCAGCGCATTAATAATGCATAAATATATATTAAAATGCATACATACAAATACTTACACTCACGTGCAGCACATGGCTTGTGCGTGCGCGCGTGTCTGTTAGCACTTATGTATGTGACTTTGTGGCAAGCATGCTCTCACGAACTTGCCGCTGCCGCCAACAACTGTTGCTGAAAGTTTTGCTGTGTTTCAGCTTGTACTTTTATTGCCGACATTGTTGTTGTAATGTCCACAGTATTTGTTGTTTGTTTTTGTATTTTGTTTTTGCTATTGGTTTCCATAGAGTTTGCAAATAAATCGATTATGGTTTTTGTTGTTGTATTTTTCTTAAATTTTCTCTTAATAATTTTCTCATGAGAACGTGTTAATTAGCAATTGGTCATGCCACCTGTTATTACAATAATTGTATTTGTGAGAAAGTTGCAAGATGAACATTAAATTCGTGCCTTTAAAGTATCTTTTTTATTAAAATATTCAGAAAGATTTTTCGAATAAAAGCCACTTAAAATTTTTTGATGGCAACTCTGGTGCCATTTTTTTGTTATTAATTTTTTTGTTAATACCATTAAAAATCGATTTTAACTCTAGCGAAAATAATAAAGTTTAATATTTTCATACTTAAAAATATAGGTGGCAACCCTATGAAATTTATGACGGTATAATATATATTTCAATATATTTATGTATGTCGTTTGGTGTGGAATAAAAAAAATTTAAATTAAATTTTTGAAATAATGTTAATTCGATTAATAGTACAGTAGTCTGACAGAGTACCAATATTACTATTTTAAGAATTTATGTTAACATTTTCAAATGATGTGGCAACACTAAAAATATTATAAAACATCTACTCTGTAAAGTTATTGCTTTTTTAGTCTTTTGTGAATCTTCTTTTATTTGTTCTAATTATTTGACTCATTTATTCAATTTTATTTAATAGTGGCAACTCTGTTTTGGGGAATAAAATTTACAGGGGGCTTAAAATTATAACCAGAGAATCCGTTCACTTTGACTAGATGTGCTAATTTTTTGGTTTTCATAATTTCAAGTTAAGTGGCAACTCTATGCATAATATATATATACATATGTATATATATAATTTTTCGCAATTTCCCCCAATATTGTACTACTTATATTAGAAGTGACAATAAAAGTGTATATTAATTTTACTCATTGGAAATTGACACATAGTTGGCAACGCTATGGTGATGTAATGAGCGCCAAATAAGAATTTGTCGCCCAAATTTTGAAATTTATATGATTTATGAAGTAATTTTTGGTGGTAATATTTCTCTTAGAGTGGTCTTTATTAAATTAAACTATTTATACCACTTTTTGAAATTGTTATTGCAAAGAACTGAGTTTTACTAAAAAAATGTATCATAATTTTCAATAAGCCAACGAATTCCTCGAATCCTTCGTTTAGTGCCCTATTTGCACTCCACTTAGTATACTTATTCTATAGTATTTGTTTTGCTCGCAGTTTCTTATCTCAATAATTTGTCATACCTTGTTGCGCTCAGCCTTAAACTACACTCGCTTCAAACATGCTTCTCTATTGAGTTTCGCTCTTTGTTGTGATATCGTCACTGCAAGTGCATTTACAATAGTTACGTATACGCCTAGGCAAATACATTCAAATATTTTGCATGAATGCCAGCAATTGTGTGAGTAGAAAGAAGTATTTATGCTCTCTGTTTATGATATTTTCATTTCTTCTCTGCTCTGACACTCTCTCGCCGAGAGTTGATTCATAAAAACAACTGTTAATAATTGAAAACATACAATGAAAAATATTTTACAATTATTTTTTTGAATATTATGGCGCTCTAGAATAAAAGCGAGTAAACAGGCAAATGATAAAGAGAATGGTAAAGAGTGAGCTTTGAAAACCCAAAAACCTCTTTTGGTTTGCTTGGTTTTAATGTTTGTACTTTATAGCCATCAATGCTTTATCAATATTTTAAACTGTGAAGAAATTCTAGTGCAAAATGTAAGAAGAATGCGGAAACATTATTTACAAAGGTACATTTCCTTAAACTCGGCTTTAAGAAAAAGCAAAGCCTCATTTCAATGTTGCCTAAAATTGCCAAAATTTGTTAAAAAAAAAATAATAATAAATATTTTTTAAATATAGGTCAAAAGCTGTAGTCCGGCCTCTTTGTCCTAGATAAAGACTCTAAAATACAGCTGCTGCTGTTACGTCCTTTGTGTTCATCGCATTTAGTTATTGATTAAACCTTCTTGTTTATATGCAGAACTCCATTAGTCTCACCACTATTCTTACTTACTGTATAGATAATTTCTTCTGACTACAAACCATTCAGTTTGTGTAATTCATCTAAGTGGCAAGAATTTATGCGAAAGTTTAAGTAAATTAAGTCTACTACTTTCACAATCGGGTGAGCATTTTTTTCTTATTTTACTCGTATGGTAATTTAGTCGTTTAATCAGGCAATCTCTGGATTTGGCGGTCTGCATTTCGGAAATGAGAAAAGGTCACTGAGAGCTAAAGGAAGTTAATATTTTGGCTGGGTGATGACTTTTTCTTGTGTTTCCTTGGAAAGCATTTCTTTTGTGAGTACTCATCCATTTACTTAAAGCAAAAGAACTAGCTCTTTGGACACTTCACAGTCGGCAACATAAGCCCAAAGTGTTGTAATACAGCCTGATAATAGTAAGCCTTTTCTGATAATGGTATGCCTGTATCTCAAAAATGTGTTAAATCGAGTCAATATAAAAATTTTCAAACTTCCAGCTGACTTTACGCCGCATTTATCGCCGAATATGTGACTTAGCTGAATGAAAGGTATCTTAATGAAATCGGGAGAGCTCAGGATTTGCAAACCTCTAGTTGAATTTATACCATTTATATGGATTACGGTATGAAATATTCGGTTCTACCCAAGCTTACCACTTCTTTACATGTTTTTTCTACCGAATGGCTTTAGGATGTAGCTGTATATCGCTTATGGGTTCTAGCTCTTGATATCTCGATATTTACAGATATTTCTAAAGAGCATCTTATTTTTAACATTTCCCACTTTTCTCCTCTTTGATTCCTTATCTATGATGTTGCTGTTGTAGCGGCAAAAGATATTCCTGAAGTAATTTTGAGGAATGCTGCCGAGCGGAGAGCCCTGGGCCGTATAAAATTTCGAATTCGTTCCGGTTACTTAGACCCGATAGACATGAATATTATCAGGATAATATTCCTTATTCATTGTCGTAGGTGACTTTGTAAGACCACTAACTTTACCTAATCTATTGACGCCATATAGACGATTTTGACTCTGTCGCTCCATTTGCTTTTGCTTGCTCAGAAGCCAAATAGGGAGTTAAAATGATTTTGTTTCATTTAATATTCTTCAATTGCTTGAGGCTCGTCATTGTACTTATTGAAAATGAGAGTAACTAATGTTTGTGCTCTGTTAAATGTTAGATATATATGTACATATGTATTTCATAAAGTATTTTCAAATAGCAATAGTTTCTAGGGTCATATTTACTCTCGAGATGTCCAATGTTCTCTTCAGAGATTAATCTAGACGCGAACCTCTTACCTGTGAGGCACATAAAATCGTACACATCACAAATATTGACAAAATGCTGCATAGAACTGCATTGAAACATTCAAAAATTAAATAAAAATCATAGTAGTTTGTTTTATATTTTGACTTGTTATTTAACCATAAAAATGAAATAAATTCAGTAGTTAACTTAGCAAAAGAAATATTTCATGCTCACAACTCAAAAATTTGCGTGCTACTTAAAATCGTACAGGACATTTTATTGGGACAGATTGGAAAATAGTAATAAAAAAACTTTGTTTAATATTTTGTTCGGCCGCCCTTGGCATTTTTCAAAGTATTAATCCTCTTTGACATCGAGTTGGCCAACTTTTTACATGTCTCAACGCTAATTTTGCTCCACTCTACTTCAAGGTCCTTCTTTAGGTCGTGTTTGTTAGAGATCTTATGCTTTCGAATTTTTATTTCGAACTGATGCCACGATGCTCGATAACATTCGTATCCGGAGACTGCGTGACCTACACCTAAAACCTACGTTTTAATACTTTTAAGCAGTTATTGAGTGCCCATGAACTCTCATGAAATGAGTTGTGTTTTGGGTCGTTGTAAGCGTACTCAGCACTTGGTATTTGAGAATATCTATGTAGCCATACTGGTTCATAATATCGTCGATAAAAAACAAATTACCGAGCCCGTGTACTGACATACAGTCTCACACCATCACGTGTCCTCCGCCATGTGACAGTCGCACGCAAATTAGCTACGTCCATCTCCTTATTTGGTTTTCTTCATACTGTATGTTTGCCATCTGATGTAAATGTGTTGAACTTTAATTCATCCATAAAAATAGCATCATTCCTGAACTCGTTCGGCTTGGATTGGTTCTCAAGAGCAAATTGTGATCATTTGCGTTTATTAAAAAATGGCTTGTTGCGAGGTCTTCCATGAAAATAGTTTTTACGGAGCACTTTTCTTGCTGTTGAGTCATTGACGTTCTTTTTCAAATACATTTATTGCTCCTTGTTGATTTTTGGGGCTGATTTTCTTGGGTTTTCTTTCACTTGTCTTTTTACCCATTTCTCGTCATTAGGGGACAGCTTCTTATTCAACCGGGTTTTGACTTTATTAAATATTCTACTGTTTTTATCATGACTTTTATGACATACTGAATGGTGCTGCGAGTTCTGTTCATTATTTCTGCAATTTTTGTATAATTTTTTCCGCTTTTATGTTGGTGTATTAGCAATTCACGGCCTTCCGGATATGTTTGCTTCGTTTTGCTATATTGTAATGCTGACAACTTTGAAAGCTTTAATGGGGTATTCTACTCTAGAATTTTGAAAAATTCGATTTTTTTTCATATATTTAAAGTTTAGACTTTCAAAAATATGACATTCGAAGGATTTTTCAAAATTCGACTTATTTTCGGAGATACAGCTGATTTTGTGAGGTGGCGTCCGTGTTCACTAGAATTGTCTCCTAAACTTTAAACGCGTTTTTCTCGAAGCTACTTTTTTCCACACGGTACCGGCATTATCTCAAGTTCTATACAACCGATTTACTTGAAATTTTGTGTGAACCTTCTTTGTATAATCCTTTATCGTTCCTACCAGCATCGTGTCAAAGTTTTTGTTTTTAATATTTTGAAAAAATTCAGGAATTTCAAGAAAAAGCGTAAAAAATAATTTTCATTTTCAGGCAGTCGCCCTTTTTCAAAAATTTTTTTTTCGTGTTCCCGGACTATAACAGCATCCTTATTGATTAAGAATTTCTTTTGATTTTTTTTTTCAGACCACCAGGAGAGTCAGGAGCAATGTCTCCAAGATGCGCCATTATTTTTACACCTGCCTCTCCCCCCTCTAATTATTTTAATTTTTAATATTTTTTTATAAATTTTTTTTTCCGTATTTTTAAATATCTATATAAACACCATTAAAAATTGGATAGTAAAAATATTTTTGGTTTTTTTTTTAAATAAAATTCAAAAAAATGCTCAAAATTTGATTTCTAGAGCAGAATACCCTCTTAAGATATCACTGTAAATAACTTAAAAGGCAAAATAATCTGTACACATTCAAGTCTAAAATTCGTGGGTTTCCCTGAAATCTGTTTCAAATAATCAGATACACGATTTTAAGTGACATTCACTCTATATTTGGGATGAAGCTTTTGTCCAGTGCTTCGGTGAGGTTATGACTATACAAAAATAAAAACAAAAAAATTAAATGTGTTACTTCTTTATTGGATTTTTGAAAATTAAACTTTTTATTGGCTTCTTATATTTTTTGCGCTGGAGTATGTATACAATTATTAACATGAAATTGTGGAGAGACTAATGCTCCTCACTAAATTTCCACGTTCGAAAATGACTATTTTCTAATTATATAAAATAAAAAACACGACAACAACAGCAAAGAGATCGTTTCATTCAGCCATGCAGTCACCCTCTTTTCGTATTTTACAAAAATAATTAAATGAATGACAAATAAAAAGAAAGAAACCAAGAAGAAACGCTGGCATGTTTTGTCTACGCCACAGTAGACATAACGGCGCGGCTTGCGCTCACATTTCATTGGCTTTCATTTCGCGTTAATTGCGCTTTGTCATTCTTCCCTCGCTTTTCCTGGCATTTGTGTGTGTTTGTGTGAGTGTAGCGCTGAACTGTGAAGAGGAAAAAAAAACGAATTTCACGCAACATCGTCGCAACTGCTGGTTGAGAGTGGGAGAGCACGTCGCGAAATATCACTCTTCATGGATGAAATCTCCTTTATCTTAATTTTTATTTTTTCGCTTCGTCAGCCAAATTTTCCGCCACATTCAACGCGCTGTCTTCTAATCAGATTTTGCATTCTTTTGTTAAGCGTTGAATTAACTCCGTTACAATTGCCATAAATTACGCATTTAATGTTGCTTCGAAACTTTGGCATATTCAGCGAGGGCGAACTGGTGCCGCCGCCAACGTCCCTAGTCCTTGAGCTGCTAATCAGCGACGTAGAGGCATTCCTTGCAGATATGTACGCGCCGTAATGTAAGAGCATCTAAATATGTATATATATGTGTGTGTGCGCATAAATTAATACGCGTTAATAGGCTGTGTGGCAAGGCTGTGTTGCAAGTTGCTCAGCCGTGTTAATAGCAGAGGAGGGAGCGTGCGGCGTTGGCGCATGCTCAAGAGCCGACTGCGTTTCAAAATTAAGCGAAAGCAGATAAGCGCAGCAACAAAGTCAACTACCAAAACACACGCACGCACTCACACACACAGAGCAGGCACTTTCAAAGTCAGACACATTAAAAAGTATTCCAACTTTGCTGAATTGCAAAAGTTTTGCGCGGAAAAAGGCCTTGCAATGCGACAGTGGAACAGCCGAAGTTTATGTCTGCGCCTTTGTTGTTGTTATTCGTGTTGTCAGTACATGAAAGTAAATGGATGCAACTTGCTACGCTACTTTCTAGCTGCGGTTGGGCCGCCTTGAGCGTTTAACGCGCCACTTTGCCACTTGTTTGCAGGCAGCTTGTTGCAACCGCTGTTGCATCTTCGCTTCTTCCTCTTTTTACATTCGCTATCTACGCGGCTCCGTACTTATGCTTGTGCTTACTTGTTTGCCGTGAGTTTGAGCGACTTCTGCATGCAAAATTGAGTCAGAGTTGTTCAAGTGGCCCAGCAGCAAAAGTAGTGAATGTTTTCTCAAGTTTAGCTGGGTATAACAGATAGGCAAAATAATCAAAATGTTCCCAATATTAATAATTTTGCAACGATATAGTTAGTTGAGTTCTGCATACTTTAGTTATTGCATTTGCTTGTTTAAAACTCAACATTAATTTATAAATCTTAAATCCATTTAAACCCAAAGCACTTTTTCGACAAACTGTGAAATTGTCCTAATATAGGTTTTCGGTTTGACCATTTGGGGTTTAAGAGTCACAACTCAGGAATAGGTATGCTGTCAGCAGTTTCGAGTTTACGGTCCCAAAAACATATTTTTTTAGGGAAGATACCTGGATATTGATATTTTAGAACAAGAGTAAAGGGCTTCGTTTTCTAAACGAAACTCCTAATATGATAGCTCTTATACCGTGGCCAAAAAATAAGGTGACATTGTATTTATTTTGAAAATTCTTTATTTATTCTTCCAAATCAATTTCATCCCCTTCAAAGTAATCCCCTCCCGATGCAATGCACTTATGCCAACGGATTTTCCAATCTTCGAAACACTGGTTGTAGTCATTTTCCGGGATGGCCTTCAGTTCCGTCTTCGCTGCGGCTTGAATCTCCTCTATCGTATAAAAACGGTGTCCCCGGAGCGGTCTTTTGAGCTTGGTGAACAGCCAGAAGTCGCACGGCACCAAATCAGGTGAATACGGTAGTTCCGGAATGATATGGGTTGAGTTTTTGGCGAAATGATCACGAATTACGAGAGCAGTATGGGATGGTGCATTATCGTGATGTAAAAACCAAGAATTGTCTTTCCACAATTCCGGCCTTTTTAGGCGGATAGCGTTACGCAAACGACGCATAACGTTCAAATAATATTCCTTGTTGACTGTTTGACCGGTTGGAAGGAATTCATAATGCCCAACACCAACAGTCAACATGACCTTGATTTTTGAGCGACTTTGGCGCGATTTTTTTGGTCTCGGCTCTCTTTTGGCACGATATTCGCTCGATTGATCGGTTGTTTTGGGGTCGTAAGCATAGATCTAAGTCTCATCGCCAGTTATAATGCATTTCATGACACCCTGGTAGTCAGAAATCATCGCGACGCCTTTTTCCCAAAAAATTCAATTTTTCGGTACCAGTCGAGATTTGACACGCTTGAGGCCCAAAACATCCTTCGAAGTGGTATTGGCTGAGCCTTCCGATATGCCAACTTCATCAGCGGGGTCTCTAATTGTTAATCAATGGTTTTTCAACACCAAATCTTTGATTTGTTGAACGTGAGCTTCGTCGGTTGAGGTTGATGGTCGCCCTGGACGCTCTTCGTCTTCGACACGTTCACGGCCGGCTTGGAACTCACTAATACCACTTGTAAACATTTTTTTTAGACATAGCCTCATCACCAAAGGCTTTCTGCACCATCCTCAACGTATTCGCAGCAGAAAATTGATTCCGTAAAGAAAATTTAATGCAAATTCCTTGCTCAACAAATTTCGACATCGCAAAAAATGAAATACTCACTTTTAGCAGCTCACAAAGCGACACGTATCTCAAACACTAATGAATATTTTGACATGAAATTTGACATAAATGTGAGTGACAGTACTACTAACCAAAAAAAAAAATAATTCTCAAAATCCTTCCACGCGCGCAGTTTAAATTCAAATGTCACCTTATTTTGTTGGATGTTCATAAAAGCGGTTTTAACCGTAGCTTGGTTCAAAAAATATAGCCGTACTGACTACAGGGGATTCGAGTGAAGTTATGCCTTTGATTAACGGCCTGGTCAAACAGTTTTGAATTACTAACTATTGATTTATTTGGACTAATAAACCGTCGGTCGTCCCTATCTCCATTCTAGCTGTCAACAGGAAACGTTCTCAACTCTGTAAGATCGAATAGTAGTACACAGCCCCTGACCAAGAACTGAAGAGAGTTTGGCTCAAACATTCCCACGCGCATAATGAACCGGTGAAGAGGTGAAAAGATGCCGCCTTTCAATAAGCGTCCAGAATCTCTATCTGGTTTGCAAGTCAGAGAGAATAGAATGGGCTTAAACGTCAACCAGAGGCCGATCATAAAGCCAGCTGTAGGTAATAGCTACGTCTAGGTCCTTGAGGATACCCGTAGCAAAGTAAATCTTGAAGAAGCAGAGGTTAAGATCAAAATGGATCTGCAAAATAAGAGCCGGGGCTCTACTATTGGAGCTGGAGGCGGGCCACAAAAGCCAGCTTCTGCGAGACACTCAAGGTCATCCTTTATGAATCTGCACCTATGGCCGATTTTAAAACAAAGGTTCTGATAGAAACTCTAGAACTCGACTCGAAGAAGTAGCAGGGACTCTAAAAGAAGTGCTACAGGACCCCATCAAAAACTCGACGATAAACATAACAGCGCCATACCTAAGAGTTTTTGACACTTATAACTGGAATTGCTACTGTCCATGTAGGGTCTCCGAAGCAAAGGCGTCTCTTTGGCCTAACCTATTGCCAATGTGATGACACCAGATTGGTTTGTTTTTTCTTTTTTATTTCATCATTCTTCTTCTTCTTCTTAATTGGCGTTGACACCGCTTACGCGATTATAGCCGAGTCAACAACAGCGCGCCAGTCGTTTCTTCTTTTCTTCTTGCGCCAATTGGATATCCCTAGTGAAGCTAGGTCCTTCTACACTTGGTCCTTGCAACGGAGTGGATGTCTTCCTCTTTCTCTGCTTCCCCCGGCGGGTATCAAAAGTGGGGTCACCCATCCGAGGCTTGTTGTTCCTTTTCATTGGTATGATTTTTTACGTGGCGGGTCCCAAACCCAACCCACAACCCTGCGGAGGGGATTTTTCGCCTTCTCACTTTAGCTCGAGTTCAAACGGATGTTCTTAGACTACCCAGAGGAGACTTGGTCAAAGACCGGAAGTCGTGAGCTGCTTGAGCCATATGTAAAAGAATCGTTTCTGGCCACTGCCAAGTGAATGGCGATCAGAGAACTTTCCTCACTTGCGTGAACTTCTTCATATGACTCCATCCTCCCATATTTCATAATTACTTACATACATTTCCTCTTTACAGTATAACGGTAAAACATTTATCCAGACTCGCTTTAATCCGTTGGCAACTATCTGCGGTAGTGATTTATTTCATTGATTTACTCGCATGTCGTTGAAAACTCTAATTTACAGTTTTTATTTTTGTTTTCATATTTGTTGTTTTTGTACTTGCGCTTTTAATATAAAATTTTTGTTGCTCCAGAAGCCATAAATATTATTCATGTGCAAATTACTAGCGAAGTTTCGCCCGACGGTGCGTTAGTGTGTGTGTGTGTATGTGTTGTTGTTCTTATACTTGTATTTAAGTATGTGTGCATATGTGTGAGTGAGTTGTTGTCATAGCGTTGAATGCTGAATTCAGTTTCCTGGCAACTATGCACTCTGTTGGCGTTAGTGGTGCAGGTTGCGGCTGTGTGCGTGTGAGTGACTTTAGGTGAATATGTGAGTGCGTGTGTGTGAGTGTTTGCTAGTGCGTATGTGTGGCTTATAGCACATTGCTAACAGCGGCTGGTGGCTAAGCCAACAACCGCGTTTGCTGCTTGTGTTGGTTGGCTGCGTGTATGTATGTGTGCTTGACTGCTAGTGCATGTGTATATATGTATGCATGTGTGCATTTGCTGTTGCCTCTGCGGCTGCTGTTCGTGGTGTTTACATACTTGCCATTGCTGCAACAATATTTGGTTGCAGCTGCCGCGTTGGCAGTTATGCTAGCCGCACGCTTATAAATACACACATACATATATACACTTTCATCTAGGTGTGTGTGTGTGTGCAATAATTTATTTGTAAATTATGCAATGACCTATATTTTCGCAGGCGCTTTACTAGCGCTGTATTGATTTTAAATTACGCCAACAAGTGTTGCTGCTGTTTCGGCATCCTCAATTTGTTGTTGGTTGGACACAAAAATCTGTCTCTCTGAGAGTGAGTGTGCAAATCTAGTGTTAATAAATTTTGTTTATTTAATAAATTAGATTTGCTCGAAAATTTTATTGTTTTTTGTTATTTTTGTGTGTGTTTCCTAAGCCTGCAAACATCATTGAGTGTTATTGTATTTGTGTTTATTTAGGATAGTATAATTGGCATATGGGTTTTTCATTAAATTATGTGGTTACTGCGTGCAGCTTACAAAATCACCGTTAATTGATTTGTTATGTAATTAGTTGGTGGATTCATTATGGGCAGTTGTAGGCCACTGCCACAGCGGCAGATGATGCATGCGATTGCAGCTGATAGTTGCTGGAAATAATTAAATCGCAATTTTTTTGACTTACAATTGAATTATTTAATTATGTGTGGTTGAAGGTGCGAAAAGTGTTTTTTTTAGGTTTTGGTAAACATTTTCCCTATTTGTTTGTGTGGAAAAAAATTTTAATTGAAGAAAAATGTGAATAACATGCAAGTAAGGAGGGGCCAAGTTCGGGTGTAACAGAAAATTTTATCGTTATTCTGATGGTGATATCATAATCGGCAAGTTCTTTCAAATATAATATAAAGCAGTTACATTCAGGAACTGCCAAAAGTCCGCTATTGCACCCAATAATCAACCCAATTTTTAGTCTTTCCAACAGAGTGGAGGACTTCCTCTGCTTCCTCCTTCGCGTACTGCGTCGAACACTCTCAGAGCCGGACTGTTTTTATACATTCGGACGACGTGACCCATATATCTCTTACAACTCAACGTTCGGTTCGACTGCGGTATACGCCGTTGCCTATACGCAAATGATCATAAATTTTCCGCTGAACCTTTTTTGTCATTGTCCATGCCTCTCCACTATACAGCAGGACGGCAATGATGAGTGACTTGTAGAGTGTGGTCTTTGTTCGTCGAGAGAGGACTTTACTTCTCAATTGCTTACTCAGTCCGAAGTAGCACCTACTGGCAAGGGTGATTCTGCGTAGGATTTCGAGGCTGACGCTGTTGTTGGTGTTAATGGTGGTTCCAAGTTAGACGAAATTATTTACGACTTCGAAGTTATGACTGTCAACGGTGAAGTGGGAGGTAAGTCACGAGTGTGACGATAGGAAATATTTTGCCTTCGTTCACTGCCAGACCCATTTGCTGCGCTTCCTTATCCAGTTTGAAGAAAGCAGAACTAACGCCAGAGGTGTTAAGGTCAATTTTGTCAATATCATCAGTACACGCCAGCTTCTGTACAGCTTTATAGAAGATTGTACCTGTTTGATTAAGTTCTGTAGCTCGAATTATTTTCTCCAGCAGCAGATTGACGAAGTCGCACGATAGGGAGTCGCCTTGGCTGAAACCTCGTTTGGTATCGAATGGCCCGGAGAGGTCCTTCCTGATCCTGATTTAGCTTTTGGTATTTCTCAACGTCAGTTTACACAACCGTATTAGTTCTTGGGGGATACCAAATTCAGACATAGCAATATAAAAGTAGCTCCTTTTCGAGCTGTCAAAAGCAGTTTTGAAATCGACGAAGAGGTGGTGCGGTTTGATCGTCTTTTCACGTGTCTTTCCTAGATTTTGCGCATAGTGAAAGGTATAAAGCCACACTGATAAGGTCGGTGAGTTTTAATCTTTCCAATAATACGAGGGCTGCTATATATATTTCTGGCCTAATAATGAAAATAGGAATATTTATCAACGAAAATGGTTTTATTGTTTTTCAAAATATTCTCCATAACATGGTTTTTGAATGCTTCAACAGCATCTTCTGGCGACGAAAATCGTTGACCACGCATTATTTTCTTGATGTGTGGGAGTAAAAAGAAGTCATTGGGTGCCAAGTCAGGGCTGTACGGCGGATGACCCATCAATTCGACGTTTTGGCCGGTCAAAAAGGCGCTGGTTTGAGCCGATGTGTGAGAGCTCGCATTGTCATAGTGCACAATGATTCGTCTTCTCTTGTTCGTTTTTTGAATTTTTCCGAAGACTTCAGGCAAACAAATGGTGGTGTACCACTCAGAATTGGCCGTCTTACGTTGCTCAAGCGGAACAGTCGCCATATGACCAGTTTTGCCGAAGAAACAGGCGACCATTTGCTTTGAAGTGCTTCTTCCACGAACAACTTTCGTTGGATTTGGCTCGTCTTGGAAGACCCACACGGTCGATTGCTGTTTTGTTTCGGGCTCATACGCATAGATCCATGATTCGTCACCCGTGACGTTCTTATAAACGTCTTTTGAAGCACCGCGATCGTATTTTTTCAGCATTTCTTTACACCAATCCACACGAGCCTTTTTTGAGCGATTGTCAAATTGGGCGGGTTCCAACGAGAACAAACCTTTTTTACGGCCAGGTGTTCATGCAATATCGAATGTATGCTGGTGCCTCTATCCGAAGGTATGTTACATGACGGTCTTGCATTATCAATTCACGTACGGCATCGATGTTTTCTGGCACAACGGCCGCTTTTGGACGACCTTCACGGAATTCGTCTTTGAGCGAGCGTCAGCCACGATTGAATTCGTTGTAACAGTTTTTCACAGTGCTATAGGATGGTGCTTCATAGCCATACAAAGATTTTAGTTCATCGATGCACTCTTGTCGTGATAATCCACGTCGAAAGTTGTGAAAAATGATCGCACGGAAATGTTCACGAGTTAACTCCATTTTTTGGCCGAGATGAATTTTTTAATTCCCTGTAAATAAAACAATTTACGATTAAATAACAAAACGTTATGAGTGATGTTATGCTAAAAAATGTCAAACTTTCCAATGGAAATGTCAGATTGCACCTGGCAACACTTAGTGTTGCCTAGGCCAGAAATATATATAGCAGCCTACGTATGCTCAATAGGGCCTTATACGCGTCCCTTTCTGTGGATTGGGCAGATCACTCTTAAATTTCAATCGTCGGGCATGCTTTCGTCTGACAAATCAGTCCAGTCTTCTATAAAGAAGCTTCTTATCAGTTCTTCGCCGCCGAGGAAAATATTCTTTGAGGAAGATAGCCCCGTTAAAGCTAAATAAAACTTTTCAGATTTTCCTTATATTTTCATTCTATAGAACTCTAGTTTTAAACACAAACCTGAGTTCGAATTACATTTATTCTAAGTCTGTTGCCACGACGGTTAGAGTGTGCCACCAAACAGGATTTGGTTTTGATTCTAGTTTCCACTAAACTAAAATTGGCTAAATATTTTTTTCCAAGAATATGGCAGATGTTCGGAGTGGACCTTAAACGTAAAGTTCTTTTATTCTCTTATTTAAGGCAAATACTTGTTAGGTTTGCTCAAAACTTATTGTTAGACTAAAAAGCCAAAAGCATATTTTTGCCACTTGCTTTGTGGCCTGGTTTTTCTGTACCACAAGCCAACATTCAAATCGTTCGAAACCTCCCTTTTCACTCACTTTCTGTTTATCTCTTGCTTTTCTCAGCAGCACTGCCTGCTCATAATCTTAAAAGAAACCAAAAAGACTCGGAAGTCTTAATCTCACTTTTCAACTGAGTGAATCCTTCGTCAATAGAAAGAACAGCTTTTATATATATGTAAAAGTCGTAGATTATAAGGCAAATGAAAAGGTGACAACCTTCAACAATAAGCTTAATTTACGCGAATATCCCTTCTGCACAACTACAATTAATTAGTCAACAAATTGTTGTCTGCAACAATGTCAGACACTTGACAATGAAAGTAAGCAGCATACTATTTGTCTAACGTCAGCACTAATTAATTTTAGCTAGACTAAAAACCTGCTGCTCCACTTAGTCCCTACATAAATATATATTTACAATAGATATAGTATATGCTTATAACCGGATTACTTGTTTGTCGCCCTCTCAATTTCGCTCTTCCGAAAATTTTGTTTCACCAATTTGCTTTCAACCAAATTAAATTTGCAACGCTAGTTGCATTACCAGCTGCACTCTTTCCGCGAAAGCGCAAAATTTTCAGCATAAATTACACACCTCTCCCGTCTTCCGCTCTCCTGAGTACACGAAGAGTCGCCAGCAAACAAAGCGCAATTGCATTTGTCTGTGTGCTAGACAAGCGCGTGAATTCCAGAGCGATGCCAGAGCTTTGCCAAGCAGACAAGTTTCGAACTAGACCCAAACTAGTCCCGAACTAGTCCAATTTGCTTTAGAGAGGGTGTTGATCGCCAATGAATTCTTATATATTTTATTGTTTTTTTTTTTGTTCAATATTTGCATATAGCTAACGGTAAATTCTAATCCAATTAAAACACCCTATATTGTTTATATTTTAGCCAGCGGTGTGTGCTTCCACAAAACTAGCTTTTGCGCGTGGCTCTCGTATTTTTTAGTACCCCTTCTGGGTATTTTATCTCCAAACGTGCACACTCATACATGCACCCTCTCACACACTTACACACCCCCTGATGCATGCCACAAATTCACATGGAACGCATTTGTACATGCAGCAATTACGAGTATGTTTCGTGGTTTGATTGGCAAGCTCCAGCGCTCGCCGGCTAACACAGCTGCACTCACCCACTCACTCATTGGGTGTTCGGTAATTTGGTTGCGTATACGCCATGTAGCACAAATTACATGAAATCGTAAACTTAATTACCACAATTATGCGGTCGCACTGGGCGCGAGCTGCTGTCGCGCGTAAATTTAAAATTTATACGCCTCCAATTGAATTGTAATGAAGGCGATGCTCACTTATTGTCGCGTCGCTCGGACATGGCAATGCGCCGAAAGCAATTGCAATTCATGTTTTGCTCACTAATTGTGGACGCTGGATTTGTAGGGATTTTTTGTTAACGCATCGTTTACGATTTAATTAACTATATAATCGACATTGAATGTTGACATTTTATGGAGTTTTAAGCACTTAACGGTAACATGTGTACCCTGTTGCAAGGGGAGAATTAGGTGGAATATAAGTGACAATAGGAAATAGTTTCGAGTGTATAAATATGTGGTTATGTTCGACTTTTTTGATTTTTTGTTCGAAATGGGTTATTTTCACTAAATTTTAAAAATTTAAATTTTCACGTTTAATTTTATTTATAGTTTAAGGACCGAAAAGTTGGATTTCTTACCAAAGTCTAAATGCCCCAATATTTAGTCTTATAGAAATTTATAATTCTAGAATTATTTAACTAACTTCAAGACTATGATCCCATCGTCGATCAATTGAATCGAAAAAAGCTAAATTTAATATATTAAGACAAATGCAAAACGTCAAGCAAAGCATCGGAATTCATTACATTTGGGATGTGTGGTTTGGCCTGAGGTCTAAATCAATTCCATTCGTATTTAGCTTAAAACCAATTTCTCTCAAATTTATGAAGAAAACTTACGTATTAACCCACATTTGTGGTATAAAGTCAGCCAGAACTTGGAAAATCTTTCCTTTAGGTGTATGGGGGCTAAGAAAATTATTGAGCCGATTAAACCCATTTTTGACATACAAGCATATTATTATCAGAAACTGATTCTCGCCGAATTTCTATAATATATTGCACAGTTTGACCGCTATTTTCGATACTACTGAGTAGAAACTAGGATCCACACATATAATGTCTGGTGACTTGCATAGTTTTGTTCCGATTTGGACAATTGTTGGTCATAAGATGACACAATTCAAAGGCATTATTCGAGCAAAGTTTTATTGGTTATTGATTTATTGCATCGTGAATAAAGCAGATGGTCTTTGAAATTTGGTTATAAAGAAAGAAGGCATACCCATTTTCGCACGGTTATATAGAAATGTCAAAATAATATTACCTGCCGATTCGGTTGGCGATATGGCTCTTCACCTAATGTGGGCGGTGCCACGACCATTTGACAGCGGCAGTCATAAAACTCTCTAGTTTCGTTGATGTTGAATGTTATATAGGGAGTGAACGAAGATATATTCCGAATTCACTTATTGTCATTGGATGTGTATGGATGTCAAAAAGATGTGTTCTGCACGAATTTGGTTATTATAGTAAGGTAAAATAAGTTTAGTTTGAAAAATAATCGATAACTCTTTTTATAAAAAATCGATAACTAAGGTTATCAGAAAAATGTTTTACAATAAAATATATTCATTTTAAGCTAAATTATTACAAATTCTTCGATCGATAATTTATCGATACCTCCTTATTTAAGATATCGATAACTATGGTAATCAGGAAATGTCATATAAAGATATATTTATATTCGGCTTGCGCCAAAAAAGTTTACAAATTCAATTTAAACCTTGGTATATTTTTATCGATAAAAGTTATACATATACATATGTATTATTGAAGTATAACAACATGCTTCATCACTATTCTAAACTTGAAATTTAGTAATAAATCTACAATTGGCGCTTATTTTTTATCGATTCTAATATAGCATTATAAAATATAAATAAAATTAGGTTGAAGTTTCCAAATAAGATTTAAAAGCTTTAAGGCTTCTGTTAAAGATAACAATAATCAAACTTTACTACAGAGATCGATGCAAACAGATAAAAATAAAATAAATAAATGAAGATAATACAAATTTTTTCAGATGTTTTGTAACGATACAGTTTAGTAAATGCAATATATTTTTGAAAGAATTTTTATTACGGTGAAAAAGGCTTCAAATATCGTTTTTTAAACGCTTGGTCTGTGAGTTCTGCTTACACAAGAGAAAGAGTGGAATAAGAATTGCTTATTTCTTAAGTAGTCCTTGTCAGTATTAAAGGCCGAAAGCCTTTTCCAATCAGCTAGTAAGTAAATTGACAATTTCCTTTTGCATTTTATTTTAAGAAAAGGCGATTTTATTTTGACTCAGAAGTTTTCTGAAAAGCGACAAACATTATCATTGAAATAAAGTTATACTACTACTATGAGCAAAAATAGTAAGACTGTTCATTATTTTGTAATTCTTAATTTATGCTTCAATATCTATGTCGTCCCCCTCAAAGTAATTCTCCTTGGCTTCAATACATTTGTGCCAACGTTTTTTCCAATCCTCGAAACTCGTCACTTTCCGGAGTAGCCTTTAATGCGCGAAGCAATTCATGTTAAGCGTGACATAAATGATGCTCTACCAGGTATGATTGGAAAAGCTACCGTCGGTGAAGCTGAAAACGAACACATACACCACGTCGGTAAAGTTTTAATGTGCCTTTACGACGCCAATATCAGAGTATCCAAAGAAAAGTTAGTTTTTTTTTAAGATAAGTATAGAGTTTTTGGGCCTTGTCGTCTCAAAAGTGGGTATAAAAAATAGCCCAGAAAAAGTTAAGGTTATTAGAGATTTCAAACTTTTCATAGCTCTTGCAAGCTACCACAGGTGTTTTATCAAGCATTTCGCTACAATAGCAAGACCTTTAACAAACCTATTGAAAAGCGAAAGCGAAGTGTCAGAAAATTCCGTTCGAAAAATATTTCAGTGTCCTTTGACGAAATTCTGAAAGCCGCGTTTCGCAAATTGAGGAACATCCTGAAGTTGTTATTCTTCATTACCCAGACTATTTAAAACCATTTGATTTAACTACTGATGCTTCCTAGATTGCCATAGGCGCGGTACTATCTCAAGGAAACATAACCATAACAATGATCTCGAGGACGTTAAAGGTTAGAAAGATAAACGCAATAAATGAAAGTGTACTGTTAGTCAAGACTCTTAAGATCTTTGGGGTAAAAATGACATAAGAACTTACACAGCACGGGGGCCTTTATATCATTGAGGTTACATTTAGTCATGTTTTTATTTGATTCAATTTGGATGTGACGCCACAAAGATGAAAAAAGCTAATAAAAAGGGAAAGGGTACAAAATTAGTAACTTAATCTCAATTGAAAATCTGGCTTAGTATCCCCTACACTTTATTGTTTTTTTTTGTGGTTGGTTTTTGGCGTAAAAAGTTGGGTGTGTGAGTGGTGCGCCTCTAATTAAGTTATCAATAAGCATAAATTTTTGTAATTAAGTTTAGGCTAAAGTCTCTTCCTTCTGTAAATATTTACTGTGTGAAGTTTTGTCCAAATATCAGGCTTAAAATTTGAAAGTAATATTTAATAAGCGCGTGGAATTATGCTTGTGTTTACGCAGACTTTCTGCGTGTGATTAATTTTCTATTAAGAATTTTGTGAAGCATGAAAGTCGATAGATAAACAGCAAGCCAGTTTAAAGACGCTGAGGTGGAAGTAATGCAAATATTCTCGGTTTAATGAATATACAAGTATGCGTGTGTCTATAAGTGGGGGAGAATAAAGCTTAATATCTGCAGAGATATATTTTTATATTCAATAAGTGAGCTAATAACGGTATATAGGTACATAAATATACGATATATAAGTACATAGCATATTTATTACACAGCTACATATATACTCAAATGCATATATAGTGTAAACATACAAAGATCTCCACACCACTTCCCCCACCAAACGCTGAAAATTTGTTCACCGTTTTTTCACATTGAAATTACAGCTCGAATTAAAGTGGCAGGGAAAATCTCTGCATTTATGCGATAAATAAATTAATTATGCTCAAACACACACACATACATACAGCGTTGCATTCGCCATATGTTCGGCTTCATTGAGTCTATACAATGTCTGTTTAAATTGTGGCCCATTGAAAGGCGTCGGATATGCACCGTTACACTCACACATACTTTCGTATGTACATGTGGTGTGGCGGTTTGTATTGAAAACAAGTGCGCTGATTTACCAAACACAACATATTTTAATCTTATTGACACAGCACTCATGTCGCTGGCAACAGACAAATACTCGAGCAAATCAGATAAATTGTCATTATTGCTATGAAGTGGATGTGAATAAGTCTTCAGGCTTATTTTCAGTTTAATGAAGTAGGCGTGCATTAATTTGTAAATAATTATATAACAGTAAATAAGTCTAGTATTGTTGTTGTAGGGGCGATAAACAAATTTTTGCCTTCCAATCAATTTCAAAAAACTGTTTTTCGCAGAAATAAAATCTTTCTATTAACTTTAAGAGGCCTTAAACCTTATACCAGATAAACTAGTGACTAGAAAAAAGCACTTATGGTAGGTTTTTTTCTCAAGTCATGGGCTCATCTGGTATAAGATTAAGTCTCTTTAAGTCTTCCTTGAGAAGATTCACAATATCGCCTCCTATCGTCCCATGGATTTAGACCAGCGTGCTTTCCTTATCTGTAACACTGTATGTATTAGGTATCAAAAAGTTTGATATTTGAGTTATGCTCTTTTCAATAATTGCAATTAATACCAAAAAACAGCGATAACTTCGATTAAATCTCAGCTATTATACCCCTCACGGTACGTTACTTATTTTTGAAAGCGTACAAGAATTTATAAAGGGTGGGTCATATATAATTTTTAATTTAAAAAGTCGATAAAAAAAACGGCTTGATATTTTTCAAAGGTCTAACATTTATTTTAAAGGTTGTTTTATGAAATTTATTCGTGGAAAACAATTTCGGACAAATGACCACCACGGCTGAGTTTACAGTAGCTTACCCCATCCACCCAATTTTGGAGTACTTTCTCGATGGTTTCAGGCCTTATGGCAGCTACAGCAGCTTGAATCTCGTACTTTCAATCTTGAATTGTTTCTGGATGGTTGGCGTAACATTTATCTTTAACAGCTCTCCACAGAAAATAGTCCAACGGAGTTAAATCGCAGCTTCTGGGAGGTCAATTCACATCACCTGTTTGCTGATTATGCGGTTTTCGAAGATAGGGCGTAAAAGATTGAGTGTAGCGTTTGCTGTATGGCACGTAGCGCTGTCCTGTGGCCCAAATGCGACAATTCTGCTTGTTAACGTAACCGTCGAGGTGGAAATGAGCCTTGTCCGAAAAGATGATTATTCGGTAAAATTGACCATCCTCGGTTTTTTTTTTAATATTTCCCAGTTTTCTTCTAGTGAATAGCGACCCGTTCGTAAATTTTAGACTTTTTACTGAATATCTGTCACTTTCCGAAGGGTATTTGACGTTTCCAATGTCGAAATATAGAAAATTCTAATTTAAAGCGTTAGATGGCCCACCCGTTATACCTCGTTTTAATCTGTTAGTTTGTATAGCATTGCTATGCTATAGAGGTTGCATTACGGAGATTGTATCGTTGTCTTGGACCATAATCCATGCTTTATTTCTCGAAAATATCGGGCCAAGTAAAAAAGTATTTCAAATAAGATCTTGATTTTTCGATCAACACTTGAACATAATTTTTTTTTATTGTGCAGAACATTTTATGAAATTGTATAAACTCCATTTTGGTCGAAAATTTTTAGCCATCTTTGAGGAAAGAGATTTATTCCACGCTCAGAAATTTTTTGAGCTATCAGGCAAAAAACTAGTCCAAGTGGTTTTCGACGTCCTGTTTTGAAGTAAATGTTTTCCTATTCAAAACTTTTGCAAAGACCGGGACAAATTCTGGAATTTATGATGAGTATGGTAGCACATCAAACTTGTATGAGGTCTCGTATCATCCTGGGGAAGCACTACACTTTTTCTATTGATCAATTCTAGTCTCTTCTGTGTGAGTGCACGACTCAATTTGTCCAGCTGATCACAATACTATTAGCAATAATCGTTGCATTGTCGGGTAGAAGCTTAAAATAAGCGTTCCCGTTGAAATCTCACCCAACAGAGAATATAATATATTTTAGTGACTATCGGCCTTCGATCTGAAGAATATGTTTGGTTATTACAGCGTTGACATATAATGACTTGATTTTGATCGATCTGTTTGTATGGTAGCTACATGTTATTGGGGTCTAAGATCGGCGGTTCCGACAAACACGCAGCTTCATATTAAGAAAAAGGTATCTTAAACTTAAATCTATAGACTAGAATCGGCTCAGCTAATTACACTCTATACACATTGAACTTCCAAAACTCAAGCTTCTATAACTCGAAATTCTCCGTAACTCGAACTCTTGAATTCGCAATAGAAGTCAAATTTCAAACAAGTTCCCTTCCATAACTCGAAGGTTCTGTAACTCGAAATTTGTTTTGAAGTTCAACCGTACTTCATTTGGACACTGAGGTTTCCCTTTGTGTTTTACTAACCTTGCACAAGACTACACAGTTGTGAGTATAAAAGAATTCATTACGTATTGTCATTATCTTTCGTTGTGAGAAACTGCAACACAAATTTTCCTATGAAATATTCACAATATTTGCAGCAATGCATGTAATACTAGAAAGGAGGGAAATACACATGCGTGAGCCTCGCCTGGAAAATGGTGAATTTAGATGGAAATTCGGTGTCCAATTCGTATTAAGTGAATGATTTTTTCTAGAGAAAATACTGCACTTTCACACTTTGTGCTGGCCTTTGTATTTGTGGTTTAATTAAAGGAAATTACTGGAAATTTTTGACAGTAGAAAATGCCATAAAGCATGTGTGCAACACAAAATGGTGGATACCATTCCGAGAATTATTGATCATGATTTTAACTTAATAAGTTCAATTTGTCGCTACATTTCCTTACTCTCTTTTCCTCAAATCGCTTACGGATAGTTGCTTCCGCTGACGTACAGTCAGCGCGACACGAACATGATCAATGCTTACGCACAGCCGTTTGAGTTGGGTTATGTTCCACGGTCCCCAATTCTTGAAATTGGTTAACTGGTACTGAAAAAATCTGTTTTATCACCAAATTCAATGAGTTGCTACATAAAGCTTAATTCGGTTACCAGCCAGGAGTGCAATGGGCCCAATGTTGTTATGCGATCTGGCGCTCATTCGAGAAATTACTGTTAATGCCTATGTACTTATGTTTGCTTCGAGCACATTCAAGAAAGAGTCTAACTTTTTTTTAACACTACTTACAAAACATTCTTACTAAACTAAAAAACAGCACTCCAGCACTCTTTAAATATTACCTTTCTATTGAGATACAAACTCCATGCTGAAAATCGGATTACAATGTCGACTATTTGGCATCTTACGGTATTTTCGAAAAGTTTGTCGTAGAGAAAGTTTGTTGATTTACAGCTGCGAGCAGTGAAATAGTAGTGGGTGTTAGAGCTTTACATATCTGTGAGTTATGTAAAATGCCAAACAATTTTAACATACATTGAAATGCAAAAGTGTATCATATATTCCAGGCTATGTTTATTACTAAAAATATTTTGATTTGAATATGTACAAGATATGTTTATTTACAAAGATGTGTTTATGTATGAAAATTTTGGGGAGCAGTAAAATAGTAGTAAAGTACTAAAAAATTTTTTAAAAAATACTGAAGGATTTTTGCAAGTTTCGTCTATAGGAGATCTTAGTACTTGGTATCATGGCCATGATTTTTGATAACAGCAATACATCGCTTCTTCAGAGAATCTACGAGACTGTGGCATCTTTTCAGTGGTATGCTCTGCCATGATTGCTGCATTACGGTCCACAACTCGTTGTTGTTTTTGTGTTTATCCTTCCACACGGCTTTCTTGACATCTGCCCAACGGTTTTCAATAGGATTGAGGCCAAGGGATTGAGCTGGCCTATCCATGACCTCAACTCCACTGACCCGAAACCACTATTTTGCCACCCTACTGGTGTGCTTCGGGTCATTATCCTGCTGAAATATCCTTTTCAGCGGCATGTCCTCTTCAGCAAATGGTATCATAATATGCTGCATTATATCCACGTATGCGTATCGGTCCATTATGCCAGTAATCTTGTGAATTGGGACTAGACAAAAAAATTGGGCCTGTAAGAAAAACAGCCCAAACCAAGATATTCAAACCGCCATGCTTCAAAGTTTTTGTGCTGAATCTGGGTCCGTACTCTGTATTAGGGGAGCGTCTTAAATACTGACGGGACCCTTTACCGCCGTATAGAACAACTTTCGACACGTCTATCCACAAAATGTTGCGCCATTTCTCAATCGGCCAATTCAGGTGTCTTTTGGCTAATTTAAGACGTCTTGCTACATGATTTTTTTTTTATAACGGTCCTTTTCGAGAACTGCGGACATATAAAATATATTAACAAAGTCATATTTATTGCTTTTTGCATTGAATAATAAATAAAAGTTTTGGAAACTTACTTTTTGTTTGATAAAATTAAATATTTTTTTAGTAAAAATTATCTGTTTGCAATCAGCTCACTGCTCACTACTATTCTATTGCTCGCTTATAAAACAGATATCCCAATAAAACTGGCTCTAAAAAAGTAACGGTAAGTGTTTCACACTTATTGTTATGAATAACAGGACCGTTATACTTCAGAGAATATAATTAAAATAATGATCGATGGCAATATCATAAAATAAACAAAATTTAAAGCAAAACTCTCTTGGCCAATAAGCACTACTATTTCAATACTCGAAACTGTACAAAAATGGGTCTCCGAATTGTATAGCTTGTTTTAGTTCGAGCTTAACATTGGACACAATTTACAAAACCAGTCTTTATTTAACTCGTACCTCCACTTTTATTTAGAGTTTTTGATCCAACAATCTTGTTCACCTTTGACTTTCGTTAAATCATGTGCTATTTAAAGCAAATAACAATTTTTTAACTCTGTTTTTCAAATAATTTAATCAGAAAATTTCGTAGTTCATCGTAAACACCTTGCAGTTCTTTATAAACGCTTTGTTGTTATCACATCCTAATAGTTCGTAAACACTTCGTAGTATTTCATAAACACTTCGTAGTACTTCGTAAACACTTCGTAGTATTTCATAAAGACTTCATAGTACTTCGTAAACCCTTCGTAGTTCCTCATAATCACTTTACCTTAAACCCGAGCCTGTGCAAATATTAACAATTAAATAATAGACAACTATTGATCACTACCTATCACGATAGAAAAAATTGCTTATTTTATATATGCAACGAAAATACCGTTTCGATAACAGATACCCGTTATATAAATATTTTCATTTCCTTTCTACAATTTTTAACCGAACAACATACCTAATATGTATATAGTTATTTAATTGTTTACTAAGTTTTCCCAATTAGCAAGCAATTATAAAGCTTAAACTTAGTAAACAATTAAATAACGATATACATTTTAGGTATGTTGTTGGGTGGTATTTTCGACTTTTTCTAAATATTCCTAGTGAAAGCAACATTTCGTTAGCTGCTTGTCAAAAATGTTCAGGTAAACCCATGCTACCATTGCTTTCATAACCCATATTCATTGTATAAGCTTTCATAAAGCTCAATTTGAAGCACTTCATCTTAACGTTAAGTTGAGTTATAATGAACAAAGTGGAATTGACAGTTAAGTTCCCCATTACTGCTACATTTATTATTTCACATTTTCAATTTCTTATTTAAGAATAATTTTACTCAAGCGAGCACCACACGGTTGCTTTCCATTACCTTGTAATTTTACACTTTATTCGCATAATCCATTGCATCTGATATAACGATTCTGCGAATTTCCCAAGCTAAAATATAAAATGTCATTCCAATTACTTAATATGCTTTGACATCTCAGCAAATTTCCCCCTGGCGCCGACAACTTAATTTGATTGATTTTTAATATAAATTGCTGGCAATGAACTGCAATTTTTTATGCTGAAGTAAATTATGGATTGATAGCTAACAACGGTGGCAGAAGTGGAGGCTGAACAAACAAATAAATTTAATTTTTTTTAGAGTTTGAAAATTAGATATTATAAAAGAAAGGAAACATGGTCGTAAGTGTTATGGTTAATACTGCTGGTATTGAAAATATTATCCCACAAAGAAATTTTGTTAAATAAAATGGAGTGCAAGACTCTGCTTCCTTGCATTATCTGTGTGCTTATACGCTTTATTCATTAAAAAAAAAAAAAAAAAAAAAAAAAACCGCAGAGGTCTTCTGTGTATCGCTGAGAGCTTTTTGTGTCAAACAGATTTGGTTAAAAATATAATTATTCTTGATTACTTCCGACAAATCATTAAAAAAGGAAGCGAGATAGTGGATTTTTTCCTCAAACTTGATTAAAAAATTAAAATTGTTAAATGATGAATATTAACCTTCATTTAATTTAAAACTTAGAAGCTTTTGACAATCTCCCTTTATATAATTACATCGCTTGAGACACTCCTGCCTAAATTTGGCTTCTGTCAAATTAAATACTTCGAAAATTTCCTTTGTCTCTATAGTTTGATTTTCAAGCTTTTTCTATTCTTCTATTGTGGGGTTTCGCCATTCATTTTGAATCGCGATGGAAACCTTTTCAAGGGACAATCGCTATAAAATGTGCCTTTATAAGATAGGTTCAGTCGAACACGTTCAATCGAAAAATCTTTTTTGTCCAACAATTCTCCAATAATAACAGGTCAATTGAAAGTCCGTCCTATTATATTAATTTTTTTTTGGCAAAACTCGTTTTCCTTATTCAACATAGTTTGTTTTATGGGATGATTATAGCGACCCTGCAACTTTTCGATTTCATTTTTGTGATACGATTTGACTTCTTCAAAATAGGTTTCAGTTTCAATGATTCCATCCTCATTCGACGAAAATTTCTTACCAGCAAGCATTCTATTGATTTTTGAGAGCAGGATATAGTCGCTGAGGTCAGATCTACAGAATACGATGGATCCGGAAGCAATTCGAATCCCAGTACATGGATTTTTGGCATATTTTTTTATTGACTTGTGACATAGTACATTGTCTTGGTGGAAAATGTCTTTCGTTTTTTCAATTGCGCTCGTTTGTCGGCTTTAGTTCTTCAAACGGCTCAATAAAGCTAAATATTCCCTGTTCATGGTCTTATCTTTTTCAAGGTAGTCAATACAAATTCTTCCATGCTCATTTCATATTTTAGACCCCATGGCCTGGCCAGCCGATTGTTGAGTTTCTCCACGCTTTGGTGCGGGTTTGCAGTCTAATTGGACTTCCTGGAAAATCGTTATCAAGCCAAGTTTTTTCTTCAGTTGTATTTTTCCACCAAAATGCAATGCTTTGTTATCCATTTTTTTACAATAACAAGGATTGATTCACTGAAAGTGATCTAATTCAAAAATTAAGGGGTACCCCCCTAGTCTAGGAATTTAAAAAAATCGAAATTCTTTTTTTTTATGTTTTCAAAGTTTAACTATTCAAGAATATGTGTACAAGAGGATTTTTCAAAATTCAAATTATTTTCGGGGATATACATAGGTATTTTTCTGACCCGCCATATAAACTGGGTCGGTCGGAACGCGAAACTTTAAACGCGTTTTTCTCAAAACTGACTTTTTCGGAACGATACCCACGATTCCTCAGGTTCTACTGAACCGATTTACTTGAAATGTTTATAAAGTCTTCTTTATAGGCTTGTCTATGGTTGGAACTAGCCCCAACCCCGAATTTTTATTTTTTATTATTTTTAAAAAATTCGAAATAGTCAGAAAAGTGATCCAAAAAAACATTTTTTTAGGTAGTCGCCATTTTGCGAAAATTTTTCCCCACTTTTCCGTAATAATCTTTTTTCCCTTTGGTTTCGGATAACTAGGAGGGTTGAAATCATGGGTATGGTCACGTGGAAATTTTAAGAGACCCCCACTTCGTCAGCTCATAATTTTTGAAACTTTTTACTTTTTTTAGTTTTTAATTTTTTTCTCTACTCTTCTAAAATTAATAAATAACTAATTAAAAAATGATTGGAAAAAATATTATTTGCCTTTGTTTTACGACACTTTAAAAATTACCTGAAATTTATGCTTCTAGACTAGAATACCCCAATGATCAGACTGTTGTCTGATGTCAAAGTAATTCACGCGTCTTTTGAAGGTTAGGGCTAACTGAAAGTCATATAGGTTTAATTCTAGTAGCGCCAGCTATATGTCAGACCGGAAACTTTTCAATTGAGGTGTTATATTGGGAATGAGGAGACAAAATCTTTTATCTTCAAGTCAGTGGTAATCAATCTTTGCTGTAAACCTCAAACCCTTATACAAATTTAAAACAAAAAGTGTGTTTTACCCAGTTTTAACTACTTTCAGTGCAAATTCAGAAACGCACTTGGAAACTCCTTTTCGAATATGCAAGTGTGAGAGTGAACGGTTTCACTTCAATAAAGTTTTTGTTTGATTAGCGTTCCCACGCAGCTGCAGAGAAAATATGGTAAAAAAAATCGTGTGAAATAGAGAGGAGTAGAATTTAATTCCTACGTGCTGCGTTATTCACTGCATTTTTGCTGCGTTAGATAACACGCATTCACACCTACATATCCTCTCTCCCGTCCGCTGGCTTATTTGTTCGCTGTGCTTTGTTCACTGTTTTCATTCCGCTCGGTCTCGTAAAAATCACTACATCATCCCGTCGGTTAGTGGCTAAGTGGTTAATCTAATTGGATGGTGATATGCTCGTAAATAAGCGCGCGAAAAAGTGTGTAAATCCAGTTAGTAGCCCGACGTGTTAGCGCTTACATTAATTTTGCGTTGAGTTAGTCAATGGATCATCAAAACTTTTACAACTTCATTCGCTTTGGTTTCTTTATGTTGCCACTAATTTGCGGTTATGTCCTAATTATCACTTGTTTTCTCGAAGAGTGTGCATTAGGAGATAAGTGGATATATCTTTAGTGGGTTAGAAAAGTTGATGCTCTAATTTTCTGTACTAAAGGATAACTTTTAATCTTGTTAGACCTAATAACCCACAAAGAATCAATTCACCTCGCTAATAAAGTGGACTGCTTTGCTTTATTACAAATGTTAATTAAAAGCTGTATAGCTAGCTGGAATTAAAAAAGATATACCATTCATTGTACCATTGGTTTATTAAACCACTTGCTCGCAACAAAAACCACTTCTTGGAACTCTTACCTTCGATGAACCTGAAGATTTGGCTGAGATCAATATTAGTCAGCCTAACAGACTTTTAATAGGCACGGAGTATTCCCAGACATTTTTGATACCACCAAAGGTCCTTGTTTAAACTTACTTACGTGAATTTCCATGATCTGTGTCGTCTAACCTAAACATTACCAGTTCTCTTACTGATTTTCTCCTTCAATGACGGTAATTTAGTTTTCGGTTTTAAGACTGTTCCGAACTATCCGATGAATTTTCAATTTAGGACTTCAAAATAAATACCTTGACGGAATTGGCAGCATTCTGGAGAAATGTCTGAGTTTCATGTCGTTACAGCTACAAAAACTTGTAATGATTTTTCGGTTGATACATTGAATTTAGCATTTGGGACGAAGTCTACAATTGAAGCTCACTCATTAAAGCTCACTTAAACAATGCATCTTTGTCATTAGGTGTTTTAAATATTTGTTGGTTTAATGAACTCAAGAAAAGTATTTTTCAAAACCTGAAAACAATTTTGCGCTTTAAAAACCAAGTTTACAGGAATGTGAATTTTGGAATCGGACAAAGTTAGTGATTGTATTTACCTGCTCACTTAGTTTTCTATATATTTTATATTCCTTGGTTACGTATTTCGATACCAGAGGCGGATGGGGAATTTTGTATATTTGGAATAGAATTTTGTAACAGCAGACGTGATTGAAAATATGGACTAAGTAATCCTATGATATATTGTCTGTAGCAACATCAACCCCAGAACGCTTGTTTACGAAATTACGAATTATTAAAGGTTATTTTAGGAACACCATGGGTCAAGCGCATTCCTCAACAACCCCGCCATTGTTTGGTACCCTTTTAAAGTTAGCTATGTACTTATGTTTGCTTCGAGCACACTGAAACTCCTACGCATCGAGTTAATCATTTTCACTCTTCAAATATTACCTTCCTATTGAGGTTATGGTGATACGAACCCAATGCTGACTATTTCAATAGTCCCTCTTTTATATGTGCTGTGCATGCTAACTTATGGTATTTTCGAACAGTTTTTCTTATAGAAAAAATGGGATCTCTGAATCGTATAGTTTGTTTTAACTCGAGTTAAACGTTAGACAATATTCAAAAACCGGAACTTTGTAGTACACTCATAGCTCCCCTTTTTCTTGGCGTTTTCGGTCAAACAATCTTGTCGACCATTGAATTTTGATTTTGGATGATTTATCTCCATGTTTCTTTAATAGTCCAATCAGAACACTTTGTAGTTCCCCGTAAAGACTTCGTAGTTCTTCTAAAACACCTCGTAGTTCTTCATAAATACTTCGTAGTACTAGGTAATCGCTTCGTAGTATTTCGTAAACACTTCGAAAATATTTCATAGTACTTCGTAAACCCTTCGAAGCTCTAAACATTTCGTGGTCTCGTAAGTACTTTGTAGTTCGTCATAAACCCTTCGAAGTTCTTTATAAACATTTCGTAGTACTTGGTTAACACTTCGTAGTACTTCGAATTTCTTCTTAAATACTTCGTAGTAGTTCGTAAACACTTCGTAGTAGTTCGTAAACATTTCGTAGTACTTCGTAAACTCTTCGTAGTACTTCGTAAACTCTTCGTAGTACTTCGTAAACACTTCGTAGTACTTCGTTGTACTTCGTAAACTTTTCGTAGTACTTCGTAAACTCTTCGTAGTACTTCGTAAACTCTTCGTAGTACTTCGTAAACTCTTCGTAGTACTTCGTAAATTCTTCGTATTACTTCGTAAACTCTTCGTAATACTTCGAAAACACTTCTTAGTTCCTGAATACTTCGTAAACTCGAATTTTTGCAAATATTTTTCACTTAACTATATAAGATATATTGTTTGTAGCAACATCAACCCCAGAACGCTTGTTTACGACATTACGAATTTTTAAGGGTTATCTTATCAACACCAAGGAAGAATAGCATTACCTAACAACCCCGCCTTTGTTTGGTACTTTTTTAAAGTTACCTATGTTCTTACATATGTTTGCTTCGAGCCCACTGAAGCTCCTACGCATCGAGTCAGTCATTTTCACTCTTCAAATATTATCTTTTTATTGAGGTTATGGAGATACGAACCCTATGCTGACTATTTCAATAGTCCCTATTTTATATGTACGTGCTGTGCATGCTAACTTATGGTCTTTTCGAACAGTTTTTCTTAGAGAAAGTTTGTTGTTTTATAAAGATGGAATTTCTGAATCGTATAGTTGGTTTTAATTCAAGTTTAGCGTTAGACAAAATTCAAAAAACTGACCTTTGTTTGACTCGTAGCTCCCCTTCTACTTGGCGTTTTTGGTCAAACAATCTTGTCGACCATTGAATTTTGATTTTGGATGATTTATCTCCATGTTTCCTTAATAGTCCAATCAGAACACTTTGTAGTTCCTCGTAAAGACTTCGTAGTTCTTCTAAAACACCGCGTAGTTCTTCGTAAATACTTCGTAGCACTAGGTAATCGCTTCGTGTATTTCGTAAATACTTTGTAAATAATTCATAGTACTTCGTAAACCCTTTGAAGTTCTAAACATTTCGTGGTCTCGTAAGTACTTTATAGTTCTTCATAAACCCTTCGAAGTTCTTCATAAACATTTCGTAGTACTTGGTTAACACTTCGTAGTTCTTCGAATTTCTTCGTATTGTACTTCGTAAACTTTTCGTAGTACTTCGTAAACTCTTCGTAATACTTCGAAAACACTTCTTAGTTCTTGATAAACAATTCGTAGTTCTTCGTGAATAACGGGTGATTTTTTTGAGGTTAGGATTTTCATGCAGTAGTATTTGACAGATCACGTGGGATGTCAGACATGGTGTCAAAGAGAAAGATGCTCAGTATGCTTTGACATTTCATCATGAATAGACTTACTAACGAGCAACGCTTGCAAATCATTGAATTTTATTACCAAAATCAGTGTTCGGTTCGAAATGTGTTTCGCGTCCGTGTCCGATGAGCGATGAGGCTCATTTCTGGTTGAATGGCTACGTAAATAAGCAAAATTGCCGCATTTGGGGTGAAGAGCAACCAGAAGCCGTTCAAGAACTGCCCATGCATCCCGAAAAATGCACTGTTTGGTGTGGTTTGTACGCTGGTGGAATCATTGGACCGTATTTTTTCAAAGATGCTGTTGGACGCAACGTTACGGTGAATGGCGATCGCTATCGTTCGATGCTAACAAACTTTTTGTTGCCAAAAATGGAAGAACTGAACTTGGTTGACATGTGGTTTCAACAAGATGGCGCTACATGCCACACAGCTCGCGATTCTATGGCCATTTTGAGGGAAAACTTCGGACAACAATTCATCTCAAGAAATGGACCCGTAAGTTGGCCACCAAGATCATGCGATTTAACGCCTCTAGACTATTTTTTGTGGGGCTACGTCAAGTCTAAAGTCTACAGAAATAAGCCAGCAACTATTCCAGCTTTGGAAGACAACATTTCCGAAGAAATTCGGGCTATTCCGGCCGAAATGCTCGAAAAAGTTGCCCAAAATTGGACTTTCCGAATGGTCCACCTAAGACGCAGCCGCGGTCAACATTTAAATGAAATTATCTTCAAAAAGTAAATGTCATGAACCAATCTAACGTTTCAAATAAAGAACCGATGAGATTTTGCAAATTTTATGCGTTTTTTTTTTAAAAAAGTTATCAAGCTCTTAAAAAATCACCCTATACTTTGTAAACTCTAGTTTTTGCAAATATTTAAGGTACGAGTGAGTGGGTTGTATTCAGCAAAGGAGGGCAACTATTTTCTGTTGCGCTAATATATTTATGTTGGGGGCTTGTTCGTTTCACCTTCATACAAATGTTTCATCTATTGAAAACAATTGTATAAATATAGAAAAAAAAAAATTAAAAAAAAATGCTAAACATTTCATATATATGTAAATTTTTAAATTATTGTAGTTATTTTAAAATTTCAAAATATTTATGTGTACATATGTATATCATGTAAAAATTATTATTGTATAAAAATTGTAAATATGTATCTATATACCACAGCCTAAGTGTGCCGAAATTTGTAAAGTAAAATACCAGTTTATCGCAAAAAATATTTAAATATATACATCAATTTATAATTGTGATTGTTTAAAAACCAACTTAACTCGGTTTAGCAGATTTTCACTTAACTACATAAAATTTCATATTTTTGCCAATTTAAGCATTTAAAAGGAATGTTTCGAAAATGTTACTTAAATTATGGATTTTCACAGAAAATTCTTTCAAAATTATTTCATAACAATTGCTTGTGCAACTTGTTAGTACAAAAATGCTAAATCGTGTTAAGTTGTTTTTAAAAATTTTCTCAGAAATATTTGTAGTATATGTATGTCGTCACTTAAAATGCAAACTAACCTAACATCACTTTTCGGAAGTTTATAGGCGAAGAAAAACCGATATAATAGAAACCACTCAAAGTGAAACAGAATTTGAGTTTTGGTTATAAAATGGTTACATATTGGTTATCTCATACTGAAATCAAACTTAATTTTTGGTTATAAATTGGTTATGAATTAGTTATATATTGGTTATTATATTTGACAGCGATTATCGATTTTTTATTTTTTGATGTTACGTTGTTTCGCATTTTAGGTAACGATGTGTAGTTATCTGGTCTGCATTTTGGCTTTGGTTATGTAACCAAATTGAAAATCATTGTCTATATGCCATAAATATTGTACAATAATTTTATTGAATTGTTAAAATATTTACGCAATTAAGCTTGAGGTCATATTTCTAGTATACTAGCAACCACCAAATCAGAAATTCATTGTATTTACCAACATATTTGAAAACATTAAAAGCTTTGCGTATTTTCCATGCATTTTTACTAACCACTTAACGGTAGTAAGTAGCTTACACACATTGCGGTATCAATAAAAGCGGTCTGGTGTTAGACAAACATGCACAACAGCACAAAAAACAGAACAGAACACGCCAAGTAGTATGGTAAATATGCAAGCAACAACAACAACAGCAAGCAGTTTGCACACAGTTTTGAAATTTTTACACAATTTTTCTATGACTACACGAAGAAAGTACTCACGTAACGGTTGTTAAGTTGCTAACAACATATACATACATACATACATACAAATAGTAGTTACGTAGCTGGCTAAACACTGCCCTTCAATATTAGAAAGTAAGTGCAAAGTGCCCCTGTCAAGCAAAAATTTATCCCCAATAGTCACGCTCCCCTTAATTACCCTTAATTAGATTTATATGTCGTAGTTATAAGTCTCATATTTTTAGTAAGCGAGCGCCAAAAGAATGCGCAAAATTTTACAAAATTTTTTAAGTAATGCTGCTGCCGTTTCGGTTGTGGTATAAATGAAAGTTTATTCAGGAAAAATAGCCGAGTTAGCGCATTTCCTCGACTTAGCGCGTGTTCTTTTGGCACACGTTTACAAAAAAATGTGACTTTAACTACTACTACTTTATAAAAGTTAAGCATTTTTTTATCCGTGATATTTTAATACTAACTTTTGTTTTTTATTTACTTCTCTTTTCAAAACTCTCTTTCCAACAATTTGCGCTATCTTTCATTTCTACGACTTTTTCGAACTTTCTACTACTACTACTACTACTGTTTGAAAACGCACACCAACACACCGAAACATATGTCCACGCACACCAAACCATGTGCTGTCCTCTGAAATTATGCGCTAACCTCTTTTCGTACTTTATTTACTTACATATATATTCAACTGATATATATTTGCCCTCTCCTTTCCTCCTTAATTCTCATTGGTTTTTGGTAACTCTTCCGTTATTTGCGTACACATTTCCTTTCCACGCATTTCATTTCAATAATTTCCCGCTATTTTTAACCGTTAATTTTCTCAAAAATAAAAAATTATGAATTTCAAAATTCTGTAACTGTAAAATCACACTTGTATTTCGAAAATTAACTTTTTTATTTTTCTCATTTCATTTCTTTTCCAACAAAACGCAAAAAAATCACCAAAAAAATCGAAAAATTTAAATACGAAATTTGTAAAACACCAAAATTTGTGCAAACACACCCTGTATGTCACTTGAAATTTTTCAAAAATAAAAAAAATATAAAACTGCATATTTGTCAATCACTCAATCATCATCATCATCATCAACAATATGCTCGCCACCAATCTCACCGTCATCAACGCAATCAATGCAACAACAACAATATGAAATGTGAACATTTGAAATTTTCAATTGCAATTTTTTTGTTGTACTTTATTTGCATTGCACCCGAAATTCAATTGAAAAAATTTAAAAACAATGCACTCAATAAATAACGGTAAATTAAATTGTTCAACAAACACCACGCAATTGCGAATCCAATGAAATTGTTACCAAAAAACCACACAAAAATTGTGATTTATTCTAAACACAACAACAAAAACTTAAATGTCTGTTAAATACATACCAAAACCAAAAGATACCATGGGGCCTGAAAAAAATCTGTTGGGGGCTGATAAACATAACCGTGCCCAGGGTAAGCTAATGAAATTAAATTAATTCACGTTTTTAGTTTTAAATTATGCTTAGTTTTTGCAAATAATGTAATTAGTTTTTATGGGATTTTAGTTTGATTTAGCTAATTAGCTTTTATTTAATTTATTTGAATGCAAGGTAAATTCCAAAATTCTTTCAAAAACACAATAATTTGAAAACGTTTGAAAAACAAAGAATTTTTGAATAAAATTAAAAAAAAAAATATTTTTGGTTTAATAATTTTTATTTGTTTTAAATATTTTTTTTCATGTTTTGTAATTATTTTAATTTTTTATGTATCATATTTATTTAAAAAAATTCAAAAATTAAAAAAAAACAAAAATTTTTAAACTTTCTAAAATTATTGTTTTGTTTACGTTAAAGTTTTGTTTTTATTTGTAATTTTTTAATTTGTTTTAAATAATTTTTATTTTTCTTTTAATTTTATGTTGTAGATAATTTTTTTTATGATTTCAATTTTTTATATACTTTATTTCATTATTATTTTTTGAATAATATTTATTTATTTATTTCATTGAATTTTTCTAGAGACAAACGTTTGAAACTTGCTAAGAAAATTTACAAAAAATATATATTGTTTTTAATATTTTAATTTGTTTTTATAAATTTTTTTCTTTTTAAAAATCTGAAAAATATTTCAAAAACAAAGAATTTAAAAAGCTTTTGATTTAAAAAGTTATTTTGTTAGATTTGAATTAAAAAACATCAACAATTTTTCAAAATCACAAAAATTTGAAAATTTTAAAAAAATTATTTGTTAATTTTTAGGTTTTTACTTCTAGTTCAATATTTTGTATTTGTTTTGAAAAATTTTAATTTTTCTAAAACACTTTTAACTTCTATTAAAAACCTTTAAAAAAAAAAAAAACTAATTTGAAATTTGTTTGAAAAAAACTTAACAAGAATATTTGTTGTTTTTCATATTTTTATATTTTTTGTGAAATAATTATTAACAATTTGTATTTTTCTATCTAATTTATTTTATTAAAAATAAAATTTTTTAAGAGTCAAAAATTTTATAACTTTTTGTAAAGACAATTAAAAAAAGAATAATTTTATTTCTAGTTCTTTAGTTTTGTAAATAATTTTTGTTGAAAAATTTTTAAAGGGTTTTCAAAAAAAAAATTTAAATTTTTAAAAAGCTTTCAAAATCAAAAAATTTCAAAAAATTTGTAAAAAGTTATTTGTTGCTTTTTAGATTTTTACTTCTAGTTCAATATTTTTTATTTGTTTTAAAGAATTTTAATTTCTCTAAACAATTTTTAAGTTTTATTAAAAACCGTTAAAAAAAGTTGAAAACTGTCTGAAAAAAATTTTAACAAGAATATTTGTTGTTTTTCATATTTTTATATTTTTTGTTAAATAATTATTAATTATTTGTATTTTTCTATCTAATTAATTTTATTAAAAAATGTTAAAAGTATTTTAAGTGTCAAAAATTTTATAACTTTTTGTAAAAAAACATTAAAAAAAGAATAATTTTATGTCTTAGTTTTTTAGATAATTTTTGTTGAAAAAATTTTAAAGGATTTTCAAAAAAAAAAAATTTAAATAATTTTTGTTGAAAAAAATGTTAAAGGGTTTTCAAAAAAAAAAAAATTAAAATTTTTAAAAAGCTTTCAAAATCAAAAAATTTCAAAACCTTTTGAAAATAAAAATTATTGAGTTAGAGATTTTTTCTTGAATGAAAAAAATAAAATCTTTTTCTTAAACTCAAAAATTTTAAAACTTCTTCAAAAATTATATTTTGATTTTTAAATAAATAAGATTCAAATTTAGATTTTTAAATATTTTAGTTGGCTGTTGTTTTTGGTTGTTTTAAGTTATTATAATTTTTCAAACTATTTTATTTTTTTTTATTACAAAAATTTCAAATGTTTTCAAAAATAAAACTTTTCAACACTTAATTTTAGTTGACTATTTGTTTAGTTTTTTTAAGTAAAAGTAAAACTTAAATTTTTCTTATTGCTTTTATCTGTTTTATATTATTTATTTTATAAAAAAAAATTTCTTATTTTTTCAAAAATCGAATTTTTCAGAAATTTTGGAAACAAATATTCAGAGTTTTTTTTATTTTACAATTTTTTTTGAATTAGTTTTTCTTTTAATATTTTTTAATTAAAATAAATAAGATAATTTTATTAAAATAATTTCAAAACTTTTCTAAAGTCAAAATTTTCAAAACATAAAAAAGATTTGAAAATATTGTAAGAAATATTTAAATTTTTCAAAGATTTAAAAATATTGTAAGAAATATTTACATTTTTTTTATAATAATTTTATTTAAAAAATATGTAAACTTTTTCACAAACACAAAAATTTTAAATAACTTTTAAAATTAAAAAGGAAAGTTTATTGTGTTAACGATTTTTATTGTTTGATATAATTTTTTTTCTTTAAGTTTTTTTTTTACATTTTTAAAACACACAAAAATTTCAACTGATATAGAAAATTAACATTTAATTTTTTATTGTGTTTAAGTCATATTTAATGTTTTTATGATTTTTTTTTAATAAATTTTTTTTTTCAATATTTATTTATTTATAATTATTATTTTTTTAATTATTATTTTTGTTTAATTATTATTTTCTTTTTAATATTTATTTTTACTAAACCTCATTTTGTAATCGCCAAAAAATTAGTTTGCTAATTGTTTCATTTCTTTTTGTTTATATAACATTTGTTTATTTGTTAATTAAATATAATTTTGTACATATGTATTTGTAATTATTGTTTCGTGCAATAAATTTATTGGAAATTTATATTTTTGCTAGTTTTTTATGCACACTTCGATTGAGTTCGCGCCGATTCTGCTTATGTTTGTATATATGTATGGCGTTTTTAGTAAATATGCGCACACACACACATCCATACTAACGCACGTGCGGATTCATATATAGCTGCTTATGTGTGTGTGGCTGTGTGTGCGCTCATTATGTGCCTACGTTTGTTTGTTTAATGTTAAATGTTTGTTTACATGTTCTCCTTACCCAATAATTGAACAACAACAACAACAATTTTGATTTGTTATTGCTATTTGATTGGTGTTTTTTAGTGTTTCCTTGTTATGAAGTGCTTAACGTTTAAATGCAAAAACTAAAAAAGAAATTAAAATAACAACACTAAAGCAACAACAAACGCGAAAAATTAAAAATACAACAACACAAATAATGAGAAAATTCTTTGAGAATTTGATTTGTGTACGCACAAATGCCACAGATAGTAAAGTAAAGTGTTTGGGCGTGTCAGAAGTGCTTCTTCGGTTAGTCACTGTCGACCTTTCGATCTGCCAGCCGTAAATCAAAACAGACCATTCGTTGAAAATCTGACTTATATGTATGAGCGATTTTGCAATCAAAATAAACATGATTCATATGCGTGCATAATTTATGCGTTTTAATAAAAATATAATTACTTTGCCTTTCACTAACTGAAATATAGCCGATTTAAATTTTTATTGGTTAAAATAAGTTGTTGAGGAAGCGAAGAGTAAAAAATGTAAAAAATTTTGTATGAAAATATTTTTTTATTAAAATTTTTTTTAAATGTCTTTACTTTAATAAGAACTTTGCAATGCTAAATTAATATTTTACTTAATTTAATGTTTTTTACATATGGCATCTCTATTTAAAAATAAAAATAGTTTTAAATTATCTCAAACCTCTTTAATTTGATACACATATTGTACTAATTAGTCGAATTTAACAGATTTATTGAACTGATTTTTTTAAAAAGGTGGCAACTTTCCTCTAAATTAAATTGCAAGTATACACTTTTCTAAAGAAAATGTTTTTGATACCCATACTATATTAATTCGTCCAATTTACCAGGTTTATCGAATTAATTTGTTTAAATAGGTGGCAACTTTCTTAAAAATTAAATATCTTATAAATAATTTTCTAAAAAAAAAAAATGGTTTTGATGCCCACATTACATTAATTAGCCCAAATTAATGGGATTATTAAACTATTTTTTTTAAATAGGTGGCAACTTTCCTTGAAATTAAATTTCTTATATCACTTTTCAGGATATAATTGTAGTCTGAATACCCATATTTTAATAAATCGTTTGTATTAACCATTTTATTAGATTATATTTGCAAGCAGTTGGCAACACTGCTCCAAATTTTATTAGTTGTAAATGCTGTTAAAACTCCTTAGTTTTTTACCACTCCACTTCGTTTATTAAATCAAATTAAATGATTTGTTTAATTAAATTTGGCTTCAACTGTAAATTGATTTTGCGAGCCACATTCTAATAATTCTTTTACATCACAGAGTTTATTCAAATACAAATTTGAAATAAGTGGCAACTCTGCCCAAAAAAAAGATAATAAATTAGTGCTCCTAAAACGCTATGAAATGCTATAAAACGTCTAATTAACCTAATTTATTTTGTATGATCACTATTATTAAGTTACAGTTTTTACCAGGTGGCAACATTCACCAAAACAAATTACAAAAGTAATTGCAAAATTAATTATATTCTCGTTTTGATAGCAATTTCGCTACAAGTCGTCTTTATTTACAAAACTAGTGCAGTTATTTTTTTTTAACAGTTGGCAACACTGGCAAAAAGTTTTGTTTACTGTAAGTGATACTAAAATGTTTAGTTAAACATCGATTTTGTTAGGCACATTCTAATAATGTTTTTACATTATAAAGTTTATTCGTATAGAAATTTTAAACAAGTGGCAACTCCGCCAGAAAATATATTATATTAATAAATAAGTGCTCTTAAAAAGCTATAGTTTGATTGCCATATTGCCTTAGATTGTTTGATAGCTCACTGTTACTAAATTGCAATTTTTACTGGGTGGCAACATTCATAAAAAAGCAACTGATTAATAAACTATATTACTGTTTTGATACCAATTACAATTCAGATTTTTGGAAACCTCTATTATCGGAACTAGTGAAGTTAATTTTTCAAACAGTTGGCAACACTGCCAAAAAATTTCGTTTACTTAAGTGATCCTAAATTTTTTTGTTAAGCAAATTAGTTTGTTAACTACATTCTAATAATTCTTTTAAATTATCAATATTGTCGATTTAATTTTTTTGTTACAGTGGCAACTCTGCTCAAAAATTGTTTAACTGTGAGTGCTTCTCCAACTCCTTGGTTTGACACCCATTTTGTTCTAATCTTTTTTTTGATTAATTTTATTAAATTACATTTTTGAATAGGTGGCAACATTCGTAAAAATGGAAATGTAAGGTTTATAAAGATATCGATTCAAACACCATATTGTAGCGCGTCGCTTATGTATATGTCCAATATTATTGATTTCAAATTTTAAATCAACTGGTAACTTTACTCAAATATTTTTTTTCTGTAAGGCCGTTTAATCCGTTTTAAATTGATACCCATATTTTAATAATAGTTCTTTAGACTTGTCGAACAAGTGGCAACACTGTTTAATAATTTTTTTCTTTTCAATTAGAAACTAATTAAAAACTACATTACGTCATGGGTCGGCGAAGCAAAATATTAGGAGGGAACTCTGATATCCTCTAGATATAGTAGGGTCTATGCCGAGTCTATGTAACCAGTGGGGATCCGAAGTTACATATAACCAACCAAGTATTGTCAAATCGACAGCATTACTCCAAATTATATGTATTGTCTCTACAAGTGTAAAAATTGTAGCATCGCAAAAGTATAACCAAGAACAATAACTTTGTTTGAAGGAAGTCTTCAAACACAGCACCATCTATATGAGAAAATTAAGCCGTTAGGAAACAAAAATTCAGAAGCTTATGACAGAAATTTTATCGTCAAGCTCTGTAATGATATGCACAGAGTCTTCCTCTTCAATTTCCTTTGATTCCTTATACAATTTGGTTCCTCATAAACTGGAGCATCTGGTCAACCCATATCCACCGACTACTGGTAATTATTTCCAAAGTATTTGACAGCATTTTTTTTCGTACACCTCTGCTGGAGGAGAAGCAACTCATCTCGGATCAACAGTTTGCTCCAAAAAGTATCATAAACACCTGTAGAACACTTTAGCATTGATGCCACGGAGAATTATAAATACTTTTCTGTAGTTTTCTTAAATGGCCGTTAACATTTGACAAGGTCAGGCAACCAGGCCTTTAATATTAGTTAGAGGAAAAACTGTTAATGACTGATGCTAAAGTTATACTTGCATAATCAGATGTCGAAGTGTTTAGTTAGATCTGAGACCCATATATGATGGTGTACCTCGAGGCGGCATTTTTGCGCCTTTGCTCACACAATTGATAAGAGACGTACACGGAAAGGCCACGAAGATCAAGAAAACGCAGCTCAGGTCAAGGTCTACGTAGCTGAACTGCTTCTTTGGTTCAAGATCTCGCCTCATTCTAAAGAACAAGTTACTTATATAAAGCAATACTCAGAACTATCTGGCTTTATAGAATTCAAATCTGAGGCAGTAGACCGATTATGTTGACCATAAGTTGAGCGAAACGCGCGAAGCACATTCTTTACAGAATCTGAATTTTCGTAATAAAGTTGAGCGATTTTTAAACGTTGTTCAATCGTAAGTCCTTCCCTGAAGAAATGCCAAAAACAAACTGAATAAAAATAACATGTCAGCTTGACTTGAATAAATTTGTAGTAAAATTTAGTAGATCCCGGTAAGAACCAATTGGAAAATTTTGCACAAGATGATAATTGCCACCTCGTAGAACATGGATCTGCGGAGAATTGAAAAACTTTTACGGCTCCTCTGTAAGATAGTTCTTCTTTAGTTCTCGGCGGTGCACTTGGGATTTTTGTACCAATACATACATGCAAAGCGCACTTCCTTTTTCTTATGTCAATGCTTTATTGCTTTGTAGTCTGTAGCGTGGTGTGCTCATTCAGCCTCGAGTAATAACATAAGTAGTTGATTATCTGTGGGGTGTACTCACACCGTCACCTAGCCTCTAATTAATTGATTTTAATTAATTGCTCGATTTGCCTTTTATTTATCTCTAGAGCCCTCTAATTACGTGAATTGTACCGCGTACAAAGTGAGGTCGTTCCATACTATTTTTACACCAATACATACACATATAAGTGTCTATAAATAAATGAACTAAACTCACTTGCAACGCAGCGTGCTTCTTGTAATTTGTGGTTAATTTAATCTAAGCCTTGATCTTCGCTCGGGCTGTGCTCAAAAAATCTGTGTGTAAAAAGTCTTCTTAGGTGCGCCAATACAAGCCGCTCTTACATACCTTAGCCTGTCTGCTCTTTATTTAAAATTAGCCTTTCTTTCTCCTCCTTACTCTTAATTTATGCTTTTGCGTTTGTTCTTTTAATTCATTTTATCTATTTCACTTCACTTAATTTTTCCCATTTCCCATTTAATTCGTTCAAGTGTCGCCTTGCGCTGTTAACGCTTGTTTTTCGCTTGCACTGTCCGTCTGTGCTCAGCTTTTACTCTTGCACCACAGTAGTAAACTGTTGGTTTCCTTTCTTTGTTTTCTTTCACTTGAAATTTTTTCTTATCTAAATTCTCTGGTGTTCGCTGAATTCATTGAGCTAAGTGTAGGTTGCGTATACGCCCCGTGTTCGCCTTCAAAGCGCGCTCCGAGTTAAATGCTCATTAGTCATTAAAGACTGCGTTTGCTTGCCACTTAGTGCATATTTATACGTAACGCGTGTGTAACAAGAGTTTGGCTCACTTTAGTGGGCGTGACAAGTGTTTATGCACCTGACTCGTAAAGTTCTGTTTTACTATTTTTGTGAAAATTTTTCACTGAAGAAATTTTTTTGTATGTAAACGTAGTAAGGTATATTTAATGTGCTTAAATTTAGTGCATACACAAAACTCATTGTTCTGGTTCCGAAACAGAATATTGGCCGCGACTACGTCTCAGATTATCCAGCCGTTGAGTACAATTTTTCTTGATAAAGGGAAAAAATTTGAATCTCTTCAGGTTGCGTCCTAAATTCGACAATACTGCTTGTTTATATACCCATTGAGCCAGAAATAAGCCTCATCGCTGAACAAGATTAGATTCGAAACGTTGGATTTTCTTGGGACATTTCAAGAAGCTATAGAGCGAAGCGAGGTCCCTTGGTAGGTCTTTAAAATCTGGACGTAAAATGCGCCAAGTCGCTTCATGCTTCAGTCCGAGTTGCTGCGAACGACACTGATTCGACTCTAAATGGTCTATGTGTACACTCTCAGCTACGGCTGCTATATTTTCTTCACTGCGTACTAGACATTGTCTATGCGGTCGAATATTGTTCAAAAAAGCTTGTTGAGTCTAAATATGTTTTCGTTTTAGGCACTGTGAAAAGATGTTTAGCGTAAAGTCAAGTGTTGATAGATATGATTTTTATCCCTTCCTACATACAGCTTGTGATTTTGTTATTGACAACTCTCTTTAGGATAACTAGTGGATCCGTAACACCTTTCCATATCGCAAGATCGCTCAATGCAATTTTTCCAAGAGTGCTGGTCACAGCTCCCCCATAGCAATATTCGCTTCTTCCTAAAACAAAAAGAATAAAGCGAATAACCCTGGTTGGGTTGAAGTTCTTGTGAGTACTGGGTCAAATTTGGATAGCTATGAATTTTCGTATTTTAATATAATCAGTCTGTGGCTGTACAGGGTGGGCCATACAAAATTTTAAATTTAAAAAGTCAATAAAAAAAACGGCTTGATATTTTTCAAAGGTCTAACATTTATTTAAAAGGTTGTTTTATGAAATTTATTCGTGTTAAAAAATTTCGGATAAATGACCACCAGGGCTGAGTTTACAGTAGATTATCCGATCCACCCAATTTTGGAGTACTTTCTGGATGGTTTCAGGCCTCAAGGCAGCTACAGTAGCTTGAATCTCGTACTTTAGATCTTGAATTGTTTCTGGATGGTTGGCGTAACATTTATCTTTAACAGCTCCCCACAGAAAATAGTCCAACGGAGTTAAATCGCAGCTTCTAGGAGGCCAATTCACATCACCTCTTTTGCTGATTATGCGATTTTCGAAGATAGGGCGTAAAAGATTGAGTGTAGCGTTTGCTGTACGGCACGTAGCGCCGTCCTGTGCTCCAAATGCGACAATTCTGCTTGCTAACGTAACCATCGAGGTGGAAATGAACCTCGTCAGACAAGCTGATTTTTCGGTAAAATTGACCATCCTCGGCTTTCTTTTTTTTCAATATTTCCCAGTTTTCTTCTAGTGAATAGCGACCCATTTCGTAAATTTTAGGCTTTTCACTGAATAGCTGTCACTTTCCGAATGGTATTTGACGTTTCCAATGTCGAAATATAGATAATTCAAATTTAAAACGTTAGATGGCCCACCCAGGAAATATCTTGAGCTTTTTGAGCTCATAAGAGAAAAAACTTTTAAATTATTGAGAAATGTCTTCTCACATTTATCCACTGCTGTTTGAAGCTATGCGAAATAGCGATCTTGATAATTTAAGTTATATTAGAAGTGACTCTTGCCGAGTTTTGCATAGATCCGAGCCAATGAAGCTTGACTCCTACTAAGTTAAACTGCCCAGTACACCTTTAAAGGTCAATTGTTTGCGTATTATGCAGCCCTAGACTCCATTTTTCGACAAGAGATTAACATCTCACCCATCAGAGAGAAGAAAGAGTAAGGCAAGTTGGTCTTTCTCAAATGGCCGAAGACGTGTAACCTTATTAGCAGTCGGTATGTAGACATGGAAAGAATAATCGATCGATCAAATGTGGTATCGAAGAACGCTGTGTTCTACTGAGATTACAGTTTGCAGTTGTTGAACATAAATTTAGTTTTAGGTCTCTAGCGCTCAACTAAAACCCAGAGTTATCGGCGACGCCCGCCATAATAGAAACTTCACGTAAACCCCAGCAATTACGCAAATTGCTTCCACAATTACTTATGTTGCCCGCAAGCAAGCGATTGACACTCTTGGCGCTGGCAACACAGTTAATAAGCGCTTAAGAGCTTGGCAACGCTGCGCAACGCCAAGTATCCCCAAGGCGTTTGGCGCGCTTAGGAACAGCGCTGTTGCCCAAAATTACAGGGATGCTTTGAAAGCAACAACAACATACACACAAAAAGATAGTTAAGCAGCTAATTGCATCACGCGCTTGCCACATACACATACGAGCGCTGCGAGTGGCAGCGACAATGACAGACAAGTGTGCGCGCGATACCAAGCGCAAGCCACTGCGGATGCGGATGCGGATATGGTTGTGGCTGTGCGAAGATGCGAGCGCTTCTTGTTGCTGCCGCAACGGATGTGTCACGTTATTTATTGCACTGCGGGGCGGAAGCGGACAGGCATATTTACCATGTGCATGTGTGTGTATGAGCGCGCGCGGGTGTGTTAGTGTCATGTGGCTCCCGCTGCAATTTATAACTTTTCATTCCACTTCACATACGCGCTCATCTGTTGCTGTCACGCGCGTGCTTCTCGCCGATAAACGCAGCGCACTGCCTGCAGCGGTGGCAAGCGTGTGTGGCATTATGCTATGCACTGTCTGTCTGTCCGACCGACACGCTCAATGCACGGCTGCCAAGCAAGTAAACTCAATTTAGACAGCATCGACGCGCCAGCTTCGCACAGTCTCAGCGAAAAGGGCGCTGCACAAGCAGCCAAAGGGCGGCGCACGTGTTCGCGAGGCGGGAGCCGAATGCAGGGCGAATGCATGAATGCTCTCCTCCAAACTGTATGCGAATGTGTGTGTGTGTTGGTGCACAGTGCTACCGATTTGATGCCATAACAGCGCGATAAGCGGATTGTCAATTTTAGACAACGTCAGGAAAATGTTTACTCAGTGTGATTATCAGCTGTACACACACAAACACACACATTCGTAAGAATATTTAGATGCTCTACAACAAACACCCGCACCTAATTTTACAATGTTTGCGTTATTTTTATTTCATTTATAATGTGTACGCTAAGTATACCTCGCTGACGTCTGTCTAGCTGCTGCTGGAGATGATTAAAACGGTGGCAGCGCATCAACCCGAACTCGCCTCACTTCAGTGGAAGCGGCAGCCGTCAGAGCTGCTAACCTTGTGGGAATTTCGACGGCGAGTTTAAGCGTTGAGGGACTTTTATTTATAATATTTATGTTTAATTACACGTCACTGCTGCAATAAACCCAAATTAAATTAAAGATTAGATAAAAGTGAAATATTTTAATAAATTATTACGAATTTGCGATTTAAATTCAGTTGGCACTGAAATGGAAAAAAATAATTTCTAAATACGAATATTGCAGAATTTTAAATAAATCCCTTTTTTATACTCCAACAAAAATTCAAAAAAGGCAATCTAATATTTGTTTGGATAAGCTTAAAAGCTCTACACAGATATTTGTCGTAATATGTGATGCGTGAAAACTGAAAATTTTTAATACCAAAAACTAACTACGTACAATTTCCTAGAAATGCGTTTAGTGATACAAAATTATTTTTTTTTTGTCATTTTCCAAACAATTGTTCATTAGATTCATTACAGAAAATTAAACTAAAAATATTCCACAAACGTTTTGCATTGAAAATGAAAGTAATATTAAAGAAAAAAACTTAAAAGCTCTAGCAAAGCTTTTTTGAGCTTAAACTTTTTTTTTTAAAGAAAGCGTAGTATCGATTTCATGTTTACGCTAAAAATTAAACTCCTGCTTAAATGTTAAAAGTTCGAACAAAGTTTTTTAAGTTTACACTTTTGAAAAAAATGTAAAAGCTTTTGCAGAGAGTTTGATAACCATTTCGTGTTTTGCGCTGAAAATTAAACTTATATTGAAAAGAATATAAAAGCTCGAAAAAAGCTTTCTTAAGTTCACACTTTCTAAATTAGTTTCTGAACCTTCTGCAGCAAATATATTCATGTTTTGCACTAATAATGAAACGCATATTAAAAAAAAACCTAAAAGTTCTAACAAAGCTTTTTTAAGCTTACACTTTTTAAATTAGTTTCAACAACTTTAACCTAAAATACAATAACGATTTCGTGTTTTGCGCTGAAAAGAATACTCATGTTAGAAAAAAATATAAAAGCTCGAAAAAAGCTTTTTAAAGTATGCACTTTCTAAAATAGTTTCCGAAGCCTCTATAGCAAATATAGTATCGAATTCTTGTTTTTCGCTGTAAATGAGCCTCACATCTAAAAAAAGCCAAAAGCTCGAACAACGCTTTTTTAAGTTTACACTTCTTAAATTAGTGTTAACAGCTTTAACCTAAAGTATAGCAAAGTTTTAATGTTTTGTGCTGACAACGAAACTCATGTTGGAAGAAAGTAAAAGCTCCAAAAAAGCTTATTTAAGCTTACACGTTCTAAAGTAGTTTTCGGATAGAAAATATAGCATCGATTTGGTGTTTTGCGCTGAAAATGAGACTCATATATAAACGAGACTTAAAAGCTCGCACGAAGCTTTTTAAAAATTGCGATTTTTAAATGGTTTTCGAAGCTTTAGCTGAAAGAATAGTATCGAATTCTTGAAAAAAATTTCAGTATTAAATATTAAACTATAAAAATTAAACGAAATTGAAACTGGAAAAGTATAAAAGCTCGAAAGAGCTTACACTTTTTAAAAGAGCTTTTAAAATTTCAACCAATTCAAAATCAATTCAATCAAGATCAAATTAGGTTAATGCGTTTATTGTGAAAAATTGGTATTAATCATTATTTTTCATTTGTTGGGACAATTAAATTATACTTAAATATCTAGTACATAACCCTAATTTTCTCACTTCACACGTTTATGAATTTTGTAAAAAATTAAACTCATTTTCGACATTATAAAAATTTGGTTGAAATAATGATTTTTTATTGAAGGCGCAGGAAGCTTCAAAAAGCTCTTTCCTTCACAACAATATATTTACCGAACCTAAAAATTGCCGGTTTATTGGAATAATTGTGAGATATTTCACAGAAATTTTTAAAAGCACAAAGTTTAAAGAAAGTCTTTCTAAAAGCTTTTAAAAGCTAAAATATAAAGCGTTTTAGATTACTGTGGCGGAATGAACTTAAGTAAATAAAGAATGTTTAAAAGCGCTAAATAACAGGTTTTTATTTTATAATTTCACTCAAACGTTTTTTTAAACTCAAATTGTCAAGTAAAATAAGTGAAATATATTCCTTTCCTGTGAAACTCTTCGAATTAAACTCCATTGTGTATTGCACCTTGTTATAGTATAATAAGAGATAAACAGTTTTTAAACTTTCAGAGCATACTTGGCCGAAAACAGGCTTCTTCTTTGAGAGCTTTTCGTAATGGCTCTCATATAAAAGCTCTATGCTGTAGTATAGATTATGAAAAGAAACATTAGTTTATTTAGATAATCATTCTTGACATTTTAAAGCCATAAAATATGTATTTAAAAAAATATTTTACTTAATTTAAGAGCTATAGATTACGAGTTTTTCAACTTTAAAAATGTCTATCTTCTCTCAAAGGGTAAAAAATTCTCTGTAACAAAAAGTGTGTAAGAAAGTTGGCATCCCTAGCCCTTTTAGTATAACTCGTTTTGCTAATCTGAATAAATAAACAAAAAAAGGTAAATAAAAACAGCAACAGCTTCCGCACTTCACTGTGCATCCATAAATACTTATTGTGTGTGTATGCAAGGCAAACCCCACCATAAACAAATAGTTCTAAATCTAGCGGAAGACTAGTTTGTTTGGAATGCCTTTGGGGTAATAGTGTTTTAAAATACTCCATTTTTAACACTGATTAGATCGGGAAGAGAAGATTGCTCTCAATAAATTTTTTATGTTTAATTTTCTGGATCTTGCCTACGAAATAAGTTTCTTCTATATGTAAGCTCGGGAAATAATATTGTTTGAGCGATTACTGCTATGATCGCTGCGTAGTAGAGAGCTTTTTAAACTCTGGACACTCATTTTATGAATATTAACGGATAATGTCTAGAGAGTTTTGGAAAAGAAGACGCAAATTTTGACTTGTTTAAACTAAGCACTTTTACTAAAGTTTTTCGTATTTACGCTAAGTCAGGAGATTCGTCTACCTACCAAAGTATCGGCGACTGGGAGGCTTTATAATTTGTGTTTTGTAGTTAGGGGTTACAAGCTCTTCATCTCCGACATTCCTGGCCAGTTACCGAGCGCTAAAAAAACTTCATCGACAGAGGAAAGTTGAAACGTAGAGTGCCGATAATTAACCGTGAGACTGGTCCAAACTCAGTCGTAAAAGGAACAGTTTCCAACTAGTTCTCTTTTTCAATTATTTATCTACTTTTACTGAGGGGTTACCATATATCAATGCTTCTGTGCATATTTACAGCTATATATTAATAGCGCAAATACTTACAAATAGATTCATCTATGTACACATATAAATATGTATACGCCAAGTCACCTATCTATTTCCAACAGTCCAACAGTCTACTGCGAGCAAACTGTCAAGTCGCTTAGGGCTTAGGTGATGGCGACAACGGACCAGCGTCGACCAAGCAGTTTGCTGTCTAACCGCAGTGTGGACGCGCGGCTTGTCGATTGTGGCTGATACTGCGCAAAAGTATATGGCTGGAAACATAACTGTTAACGGCGCGTCGAAGCGAACATACGCACCGTTACATTCTTTATAGAGCCACAACAGTTGCGGTGTGCAATTAATTGCAAAGTGTTGTGAATTTAATTAAAAACTTTCATAAGTTGCAAATAAAAGCGAGCAACAAGTAGAATAAGTGTAAGAAAGTCGACGACGGCGAGCAGCGCACAGTCTGTGGCACACGTTTGCAAAAATAATACCGTCTAAGCGGACAAATTCGCAGCGCCAAACAAGCGAGTAACACAAATCAGCCAAGTGAAAGCCACAAATGGCCCGCAAAGCGGTCGTGTAATCGAAATATTCAAATTGCTAATGAGAGTTCGTGAAATAAGCGCCAAAGTCGCAACGCCGTCGCCGCTATGGTTATCGTGGATTCACCGCGCGTCGCGCAAAAATATCTTCGTCGCGTCTCGAAAGATTTTTCGACAGTGCGTCGTTTCAGTTCAGCGCCACAGCGTGCCGCAACGCCGCCACCAGCATCGCAGCCGTCCAGAAACTACCTCTCACCAGACGATGCACAGTCAGTTTCCTTTGAGGCGTGTGACTTCAATGACGTCACAGTCGGCAAAAACGAATCCTTTCGCGGCATACGACGGCGTCAATACGCGCGCAAACGTTCCTCCGTCTCGTCGACGCTCACGCGTGTGCTCATACTGAATGTGCGTGATTTGCTGAAAGTGGCCGATATGCGGGACAAACAGAACGAGGTATGTAGGCGAATGCCGCGAGCCGCTTTCCCTCCCTTACATGTTGTGTCACTCTCACTCGGTGTGTCGTGGTCCATCAATTTCCAACATGCTCGCTCGGCTCTAAGTGTTCACCGAGAGTGTAATTATAACGCGTTGACAGCGTGCTGTTGCAGGCAGCCAAGTCATGCGGCGTGTGCTCCGGCAGAAAGTGCCGATTTTTTATCTTTCTGCTTTTCTCGCAATTTCTCATTACCACTCAGTCAATGTTTGCGTTATGCGCTCACTTGCCTGCTGCTGGGTTGGTTTTGTTGCAATGCTCGTCTCTCGTTGCATTGCATCCACTTATATTCTGCCTTGAATTCGCAGTTTGTAATGTCACTTCTTGATTGAGTTGCGCTCTTGGTCTTTGTTGTTGTTTGGCTGTCTCTTTAAAAGTTTTTCTGCCTCAGCTGGTTGGTCGTTTGTAGCAACTGCTGTCCGGCGCAACGCTGTTGCATGGCAAGTATGCAGATTACCTCGTGTAAATCTCAGCGGATGGCGGATTGCTTTTTTTGTGGAGTCGTTTTTATAAGTCATTAGTCGCTAATTGCAGCGGAGAAGGTGGGACTGAAGATAAATGGACTCTCTGAAGCGCTGCTTATCCTGAGTGATTTTTTTTAATTAGTGGTTATGAAGAAATAGTTTATTAAAGTGCGAAAAGTTGTCAACTGGCTAATGAAAAGTGCATGAATTTCGAAGCTTTGATTTCAACCATGATAAGACTCGAGGAAGGCGAGCTGCTGGTTGTTTTGGGTATTATACTTCTTTGCTTCCACCGGAAATCCGTCTAACCTCTTACTTTTACATTTACTTATATTTCTTCTTACTTTGTTGAAGAGGTATATCCAACCTGTCGTTTTCTCTGAGGGTAACGAACCTCTACATTCTACAAATGTGCACAGGCGTTTAATTTATATTTCCGCCAGTTTGGTGAGATGACTGAAGGTATGCGCTCCCAAGTGTCTAAGTCTTGACCTCACGAACGCGGAACAGTCTGGTAAAATTCTCAGCGTTACATCATGGACGCAAATAGAGCAATGGCCTGTTAAAATCCTCACTACTAGGAAGTGGCCTTACTGAGTTCAAGGCTAGTATCGGCGCACTGCCATCTCAGTGGATGTCCATTTCTCTGAAGGAGGCTGCACTTCGGAGCAGTAAATCTACTTCTACCTTAATGGCTGTAACCTTGACTTGGAAAACACTGCAATAGTCAGGAAATCGGAAGCTGGAGTTGATAAAGAGCTCCTGACAGTAAATCCACCACTAACCGTATATAAGCTTACTGCCTCTCTCCTCCAACGGCTTCTCCCCAGCCACAACTCCATTGCCGGTATATTACGAATTCAAAGTGTATGAGGATTTCCGAGTATTCAGACACGTGTTCTTTTAGGAACGCAAATCCTCTGAGCCTTAGAGCAACTTGCGCGCCATACACCTTCCGATGATGTCTATGGACACTATGTGCAAGATGCCGTTAAGTGCCAGGTTTAAAGTGGACTTTCGAACACCACACGTGCAAATGAGCGCCGCCCGAATCTCGTATCGTAGAGCTCTCTAGGCTCTTTGCTTGACTATGGTGTTGTAGAGCCAAATGCCCGCTTTCGGTAAGGGTCGCCATCTTTTGCCAATGGTATGAGGTAATGAGGTAATGGTGAGGTAAATTTGGTTATACTTGAATTTATTTTTGTTTTTGTTTGTTAAATACATTTTATTTGCAATCTATTTTAGTAAACAAAAAAAAAAAAAAATTTTATTGTTTGAAATCAATTTCATTCCCAGTCCTCGACATAGTCAAAATAGTACTTTTCAGATATAACCTAGAGCTTCTTCTGCTTCGAATTTAATAATTTCGACTTATTGGATCGTATATCTTTCCATGATGAAATGGTAACCCCTTACTAAATGTCAAAAGAGGGAGAAAAAATATGACGTCGCTTTCTGGGCCTATTAGTCTACTTTTATAGTGCCCTATTGAAAGACCCTTTATTAGAAGTGTATTAGTCCATGAACATCGGGACTAGCTCCTTTGTGGTCAGCAGTTCAGAAAATCCTCAATATAAATGAAATCAGTTATGTGGGCTCAAAAAAAGGTTGGTGTGGAATATCGAATTTATTTATTTGTATGATTTTGGGTAAAACAATTTTGAGAGTTTCCTATTAGAGGCGAAACTCAAACCATTCTCAGAGCAGCAAAACTTTGTTTTGAATTTCAAGTGTTTTCACGTAAACCCTTTTAAGACCTGAGGTAACTTTTTTTGATAATATACTCCATTTCGACACAATTGTGAAGTGGCAGAGGTCGTCCTTTGTGACAGTTTCAAAAAAGTTTTCAATGCAATATTTTGATTTCCTGAAATGAAACAATTGCTAACCAAAAGAACACTCGTTAATTGTGCAAATAAAAGTATTTTGATTTTGTTTGTCTAGCAAATTGCTTAATTTGTACAATCAATAAAAGAGCAACATTAAATAAAGCAATAAAGCACCGTTAACTTTCGGTCTGTCGACTTTGCAAATAAATTGCCTATTTATGGGCTGTAAATAATGCAAACGCAATTAAGTTGTGTTCCGGGATATAAAAGTCCAGCCACTGAGTTAAAAAAAAAGTTCCGTATCCAACTTTTTATGCACTTTCACGACTTTTTTTTCCTGGGAGACTCTTCCGCTTTTATGTCTGCCTGCGCAGCAAAACACATTTAAGTCTTCAATTTTTTGCAAGCTTTTTCCTTTTTGCCCTTTTTTGCGCGTGATAAAATTATCCCTCGCTTCTATCCGCAGCCATTAACCGTTAAAAACTGGTGGCTCACACTCACCCGCTCTCAGACTAGCACACTTTAAAACACACACCGTTGGGACAAAGTAAATGCGAAAAGGATACTAATGAAAGTACAAAGTGAATGGAGAAAAAATCAAATATTTGTATTTATTTGCTGTTTAAAGTAAAGGAAACACGAAGGTTTGGCGAGCAAAGATGAGATGTGATTCAATCACAACTTATTTTTACTAGAATTTAAAAAGATTTGAGAAACAGTTTTCTCTCTACTCGTGGCTCCTGTGTCCAAAACCGTCTTTTTTCTATTCGAATGAAAGCAATTACCTTTGGTTTTTGATTTTGTAATATTTTCATAAATAAAGGTTGGTATTGGTGACCGTTAGGCTTTTCCGTTCCCAATTTGTTCTCTCGGACAATGTCGAGAAGCATTTTCATGCTTTAGTGCTGTTCTATCAAGTTTTCAGCTTTTAAATGTGTGTTTTTTAGACTTGTCGGTTTCATTGAGATAATTCTTCTTTGTATTGTTGGTATTTTTGGCAGTTGTTACTTGGGTTATACACAGTTTGGTTTACCGGCTGTTTGGAAATCTTCCTAATTTATTACCAAAATAAGAGTTAATTTTTTTATTGAAAGCGTTCAAACCTTTTGGTGCCCTCAATGTAACTACTTATCTCCGTTACGTTCGTTGTATACAGAAATACAAAGTTTCCAAAGCTTCGATGTCTGATTTGCGATGAAGCTGAGCACTTACAGAGGAAGTGAAGAATCGATTCCTTGCCTCCTTCCTATGACACCTTCTATTGTGGGGCATTCCCATTTTCAACACATGCTCTCCAAATGATTAGTGCCCCGTTATGATAGCTGTAAGTCTGTATTTAATTTTCCTGGACCTAAGTATTAAGCCCTTGGGTTTTATTTTGTCATACTTTGGCCATATTTGTTTCGTTATCCTGCATTTGGTTGTAGATCTTCATCTATTCTGCGTTGTTTGTTCATATAGCGGTTTGACCTTCCACTTGATCCCTCCTAGCGGACAAGGCATTGTTTCTACCTCGGAATCGTCTCGAAAGGCTTCTGACTTAGCCAGCTCGTCTGCGTTTTCGTTGCCAAAAATGTTCCTATAACCGAGATCCCAAATTAATGGATCGAAGGTTTCAAGGTCCGAATCGAAGCACGATTGTCCAAATAGACTTTAGACTTTACATATCCCCACCGGAAACAGTTTAACGGTGTGATATCATACGATCTTCGTGGCCCATCGACCGGTGCAAAACGTGAAATTATTGGCTCACCGAAGTGTTCTCTCAATAAATCCATTCATTGGCGCGATGTGAAGGAATTTTCTGGATGTAATGACATGTCTTAAATGTCCTCAGGTTGTTGTTCGTCCCAAATGCGGGACTTTTGCTTGTTTACATACTCATGAAACCAAAAATGCTACTCATCCCTGAATAAAATTTGGTTCGAAAACGTCAGATATTCTTGGAACGGTTTTGCTTCCATGAGAGAAATTTATTCTTCGGGGTTTTATAATCAACTTCCCTTGATATGTAATTGATGAGAAATTTTAATTGAATTGATTGGAATAGAATTTATTTGTATTAAATTAATAAAATTTTAATCCGCACTGCGCAAAATTAAACTAAATTGAACTAAATTCAAGTAAAATTACCCGAATAAAATTGAAATACAAAAAAATATATTTCAGCTGAATTTGAACTGATTTTACATAATCTTTGCATGAAGAATGCATGAATGAAGAGTTATACTTAGAATACAGTCATTTCATTAGACAAAAATATAATCACAAAAATATCAAATTAGATAGTTATCATTAATTTGAGTTGGTATAAATTATGTCAAGTTCAAAAATTGTGAAATTGGTGGAATTTAACCCTCATTAATAGACTAGGCAGCGGTATCTTCGCCAATAAAGAAAGAATAGCCTCTTCGCACAGAAGTTAGTTGTTAAGTTAACCGACCTTTGCTCGATTAAAGCACCAATTTAACCGTCCAAAATTAATATTTTACTTAACTGCATTGATTATTAATAGAAATGACATCAAGTTGTAACTGTTATGAATCGAGTTGAACTGGCATACAGCTGCAGGTTGACCAAATTGTAAATTCGGCTGCAATTAACCTTGCGGGTTTCTGACCAGGCTGTAAATTTGGTTGTGTGGATGGATAAAATAGAAATCAGCTGTTAATTTTTAATAATCAGAAAAAATACAAAATTAAGAATACAACCAAATATAACTGCTGATCCTTTATCGAGCTTGACAAACAGGTTGCTCAATTACAAAGATCGTTCCAAAGTAAACAGAACTTAAAAAAAAAATAGAACAAATGGTTTTTTTGGCAAAATCAATTCATTTTATTCAAAATAGTCTCCTTCGGCTTCAATACAGCTTTTTGCACTGCCCAAAAGCATGTCGAACGAGTGTTTTATCTCGTTGGTCGGTAGGACCGCCGAAATGTCGGTGCAAGTCTTTTCAATGGCCTCTACGTCGGCATAACACTTTCCTTTCATAGGCAAATGCATTTTTCCGAAACGGAAGAAGTCGCACGGTGCCATATCAGGTGAATACGAGGAGTGTTTAATGGTTGAAATCTGATTTTTGGCCATATAATCGTCCTTCGAGTGTTGGATTCTGAGCAATTTTTGGACGTCCGTCAGTTTTAATTTTTTTAAGCCCAAATGTTCGGGCAAAATGCGATAAATCGATGTTTTGTAGATGTTCAATACCATTTCCATGAAATTCAATAATAATTTCGACTGATTTTTGATGAATTCACGCACAGCTTCGATGGAATTTCCGGTGATCACGGATTTTGGTTGGTCCACATGTTGATCGTCATTTATGTCCTCACGACCACTTTGAAAACGTTGAAACCACTCATGCACTCTGCTACGGTATAGGCAATCATCGCCATAAACTTGTTTCATCAATTGAAAAAAAAAGTAAAAGTATTACCAATTTTAAAACAAAATTTAATACAAACATACTGACACTTAAAACAATAACTTCACTTCGAATCGATGAAATAAAAAATTCACACTGGACAGTCGATAAAGATAGTAGATTCTAACGCACCACATAATGGTTTGTCAAAAAAGTCTTGCGGTATTTTTATTGAATCAATTCGTGTGGCACCCATACATCGAGCTTCTTAGTGACTCCAAGCTTCTTCAAATGGTTTATAACGGTTTGATGACTACTATGCCGGTCTCTTACGACCAATTCAGCGATTTTATCGCAATTTTCGACGACACGCCTTCCGGAGCGTGGCGCATCTTCGACCACCTCTACACCAGAACGAAAACGTTGAAACCATCGTTGTGCGGTGGAAATGGAAACTGTATCGGGTCCATAAACTGCACAAATTTTATTGGCGGCTTGAGATGAATTTTTGCCTTTATCGTAGTAGTACTGTAAAATATGCCGTATTTTCTCTTTATTTTGCTCCATGTTTGCGACGCTATAACTCACGAGCGACTTAAAAGACACGACAATCAATCAAACACGTGTTAGCGCGTGAAATGAGCTTCCCAAAAAGGTATAGCATGACCCGATGCGACGAATAAAACTAGAACAACGCGCTTTCAGCGCCAACTAGCGAAAATACCGCAAGACTTTTTTGACAACCTAATATATCGACATGTATGTAGATAGCGCCACTAGCGCTAGATTCAAAAAGTCCTGTTTACTTTGGAACGCACATTGTATAATCTTAATCTACTGAATTAACTTAGCAGTGCGAAAAGGCTATAACCTTGAAATCACCAACAGTAAAACGTAGGGTACAGGACTCCTTATGAATGGTAGTTTGAGCAGGTGAAATCGCATGTTGCCTAATGATAAAATTACAATTTTTAATTTATAAAAAAGTGAATGTAAAAACTATAACAATTTTATATAATTAACACTTAGTTGATAAAACCTGATGCTAGACAATGCCTATCCAAATACGTATGCTCCAAGTGAAACACGCTGTTGAATTTTTTTATTTGAAAATTGAATTGAAATGTAAAAATATTGTGAAAATGAGTAAATACTAAAAGAGATCGCACTTGCTATGACTTCACTGTCTTAAATGTATGACCTTATGTACGAGTATAACTCCAACAATAAATGTATGTGTTTCCAAGCACTTTCTTGCACCTGATTGGCAAATGTTATGAATATGTTCGCAATAAACTTTTATTTTACCGAAACTTTTCACTAATTTGTTTTTAATTTTTAGTAACGCAAACCACAGACATAGATTTTTCCATCTCCACCACTTTGACTTTTTTTTTACAAATTCCTTTCAACTAAAATTTGTTTACTTTTCAATTTTAATAACTCTCTGTCACTCTCTGTGACGCTCCAACACTTTCTCACTACTTTACTATCTGTTGTTTTTATTTTTGTTTTACTTAGTGTGTTTATGTTGTTTTTGTGTTTGTCTTTTATTATTGTTGTTTTGATCTACTATATATACATACATACTATGCAAATTTATATTTATCTATTGTGCTTCCGTTTCAGTGTTGTTGGTAATTGTACAATACTAAACAACAATAACAAAAAAAAAAAAAATAGAAAATCATTCTTAACGTTTTTCAACTGTCTCGACGTAGTGTAAAAAAAACAAAAACAAAAAAAAAAAGAAATTTAGTTTGTAGGAAAACAAACAAAAATATTATAAAATTGAATCCGCTAATCTCTTTGTTTTTTGCCATTTCTCTTCTTGACTGTCTTTGTTACTGTGTTGACGAATGAACATTCGCCATTTTCGCCACACGGAATAACGGCATACTTCGCATGAGCAGCATACACCTCGCAGCTGGATTGAGACAAATTTTCAGAAGAGAGAATGCATCAAATTCATACCATGCCCCAAAGATGAGACCAAGTGAGTACAAAAAAAAAAAAACAAAAAAAAAATAAATCAATTAAGTTTAATTAGTATACTAAGTGAATCAAATAGCTGAGAATCTTAGAATTAAAGACCGAAAACAGGGAAAATAACAACACAGTTATGAATTTTATAAACAATTTTTAGTGAGCAACAAAAGTAATTAATTATTCATCAATATTTATTTTGTCGCCTCCAAAGTAATCTCCACCAGATGTAATACACTTATGCCAACTATTTTTCCTGTCTTCGAAACCCTTTTCATAAGCACTTTTGGCGATGACTTTGACCTCCTTAAGATAATTTTGTTTTATCTCTTCAATCGACTAAAAACGGGTTCCACGGAGTGGCAATTTCAGTTTGGGGAACAAGAAAAAGTCACACGGACGGTAAATATGGTGGTTCAACACTGGTATTTAGTGCGTTTTTGACTTTAAATCGGTCCGAATCGTGGCTCGATACGATAGTGCTTTATCATCGTGTAAAATCCATGAAATCTTCTTCCACAATTCCGACCATTTTCGACGGATGTTCTCACGCAAACAAACTACCAAATGAACTTTTTATTTTTTTAAACGGTACCCTTTTTTTTAAGAAAATTCAGCTTCATCGGAATGAGTCGTATAAGAACGCGTCATGTCCTCAACGATTTCCTGGCCGGCTTGGACGGCTTTGTACAACTCTTAGGCGCATGGGTTTGAATGAAATTGAATCATCGTTTATCCGGGCCAATGATAGAGCCTTATAATTTGAGGTCTTATGGACATTATTCAACACTAAAATAGAAGGAACTCACTTTCCGTCACAAAACTTACCCCTATTGCTTCGCTCTTCCATTATTCCAATAACGCTATATACAAGCTTCTGTTGAAGAATAATTCCTTTTGAAGAAACTCAATAAAAATATTATTATTATAAAACATATATTATTTTAAAATGTTTTATAGAGTATACGTCTTGTGAAGAGCGCTCAAACAGGCTACACTCACCTAGAAGCTTGAACATAATCAAAGAATGGCTAAGTTTCAGGGAAGCTCGTTGTTTGAAAGGATGCAAACAGGAATATGCTAAAATTCTCTCCTCCCTCAACTGCATCCTTTACAATTTGGACCCTTGCATCCCAAATGCGTACCAGCAAGGACAAGTCACTAAAGAAGACGTTCACTGAGCTTCTTTCACTGATAAGTCAAAGCTAGGAGAAACGTTTGAAGAGTTAGTTTTCTATAAAAAGCTTTCTATCCAGCTTAGATTTAGCGGTAGCCTACAGAAATAGCTCTATAGCTTCAAAGTCTTTCAAGGAGGTAAGCATTGGCCGCTACTACCGTTGAACTCGCTCACTAAGTACTCAAAATTAGTCAAGAAGTGTCTGTGCTGTACCTAGTGAAGCTAGCAATAGCGTCAAGCTACTTCATTAATCGCTGAAAATTGTAAAACCGATGAGCTAACAAGACGAGATTCTCTTCTTCTTCTTCTTAATTGGCGTAGGCACCGCTTACGCGATTATAGCCGAGTCAACAACAGGGCGCCAGTCGCTTCTTCTTTTCGCTACGTGGCGCCAATTGGATATTCCAAGCGAAGCCAGGTCCTTCTCCACTTGGTCCTTCCAACGGAGTGGAGGTCTTCCTCTTCCTCTGCTTTCCCCTGGTGAGTACTGCGTCGAATACTTTCAGATCTGGAGTGTTTTCGTCCTTCCGGACAACATGACCTAGCCAGCGTAGCCGCTGTCTTTTAATTCGTTGAACTATGTCAATGTCGTCGTATATCTTGTACAACTCATCGTTCCATCGAATGTGATATTCGCCGTGGCCAACGCGCAAAGGACCATAAATCTTACGCAGAATTTTTCTCTCGAAAACTCGCAATGTCGACTCATCCGTTGTTGACATCGTCCATGCCTCTGCACCATATAGCAGGCTGACATGGTTGGTGATGTTTACGCTAGTTCCTAGATAGACGAAATTATCTACAACTTCAAAATTATAACTGTCAACAATGACGTGAGTGCCAAATCGCGAGTGCGACGACTGTTTGTTTGATGACAGGAGATATTTCGTCTTGCCCTCGTTCACTGTCAGACCCATTTGTTTTGCTTCCTTGTCTAGTCTTGAGAAAGCAGAACTAGGAGATTCTCTTACCTTACTTAAAACGGAGTGAGAATGAACTGGGTGTCCGTTGTCTCTTCCATTCTAACGCTGCATCTACCATATGGGCCTCGCTTAAGCTTAGCAAGCGTCGGTTAAATACCACATTCCCTGCGATAGCGAGATCCTGCTGGCCTTGAGCACTTACTCCTTTATTGTTCAGGCTTTGCAAGATCGTGGTTAAAATACACAGCATTCCAACCGAAATCCTTGCTTGCGTTCTTGCATAATTGACCCTTTAACCTGACACATCCTAAACAATTTACGTCTCTTTGTTTGAATATAACTTGCACCTCGAAGTGAAATGGTAAGCCAGTTTTCCTGGTAGGTGAGTAGGTAAGAGCGCAGCCACTTTGGGCTCAATTATGGCTGGTTTAGTACCTAATAGGTTCCAAATATTCTGTGACAGTAAAATCTGGATCTTCCAACGTGCAGATTTCCTGGTAGTTAAGGTAGTAGTGGTAACTTATGCCTATTTTCATGACTTCTTTGGAGGGTGGTTTTTATAGGCAAATAAAAATTAATTTTCTTGAAAATTTAGAGTGTTTTTATTTGAAAAAATTTAATACTTTATTACTATTATTATTGTCACTCGAAGTTGGAACCTCAAAAAAAAAAAAAAAAAATGCACGTAGGTGGCCCGGGTGATTTTGGCTCTTGATGTTATCTGAAATCAAATATTCTTGTTTATTCTTAATCTGTAGACATTTCATTCTGGTCGGAACTACTGAAGTTAAATTTCAAGAGTAAATAACAAAATGGCGGACTTTGAAATAAAACTCCTTTTATTTTAGCAAAGAAAAGGTTGTAAAATAAAAAGTTAGGGGTGGAAAAAATTTCGTTAATACCGACGAGAACTACAGCGTGGGCCCGAATAACTGTCGCACTTTTTCGGAGCAACGTTATGTTCGCGTAAGTGTACAGAATTTTGTTACCGTTACATTTCTGTGTTCCTTATTTTATTGTGAAATTAAATAAGTACTTTTTTGACCTGATCAGTAGTTCTTAAAATTTGTGTGTGCAAAAAGAGACTTAGTGCAAAAATTACATTTGCAAGGCAAAACGACAGGCGAAGTTGTTAAATTGCTGAAAGCCATTCATGTAAACCGGAGATTTGTTCAACGCACTGTGGCTCGATTTAAGAGAACTAGAAGTTAAAATATCCAAAAAACCTGGATGAAAAAGAAGTATAAGAACACCTGAGCTGGTGAAGAATGTGCGTGAAAGGATAAGGCGAAATTGTGCTAGATCAGCTCGAAATCTAGCCAAAGAGCTGAAGGTGAGCCGGAAAACCATCCGAAATGTTTTAAAAGAGGACTTGGGACATAAACCTTACAAAAGGAAGAGGATTCATGGCCTTACGGAGCGTCAGAAGAAAATGCGACGGGAAAGAGGTGGTTTATTGCTTCAGCGGCATGCAAGTTGCAATATTGTGTTCTCTGATGAAAAAATATTCATATTGCAAAAAAGTCACAATCCCCAGAATGATCGCGTGTATGCAACAAGTATGCAGGATATCCCAACAGATAAATTAGCCGTTCAGAGATATCAAAACATAACGTCTGTCATGGTATGGGGGGGCCATATCCAAAAAAGGCAAGCTCCCGCTCCTTTTTATTGAGAAAGGTGTCAAAATCAATGCACAATATTATTTAGATGAAGTGCTTGTCAATCATTTTTACCCTCATGCTTCTGAGCTCTTCGGCAACGAACCATATTGCTTCCAGCAAGACTCTGCTCGGGCTCATAAAGCAAGAATTGTTCAGCGCTGGTGTAAGGATAATTTGCCATGTTTTATTCCGATTGATGAATGGGCCCCATCTTCTCCGAATCTGAATCCATTGGATTTCAGTACATTGGGATACATGCTTGACAAATTAAAAAATTTGAAAAACATAAGATTGGATCAATTCAAGCGTCTTTTAATCAAAATTTGGGACGAAATTCCAGATGAAGTGGTGCATGCCGCCTGCAATAGTTTTCAGAAACGTTTGAAGCTGGTAAAAAAATTCAAGGGTGAACGATTTGAACTTAAGCAGTCCTAATGTAAGCCAACAGTCTTTATAATAATTAAAATTGTTTAATTGCTCAAAATATCAAAAAATAAACTTTTTCTACAAAAAATAAAGCGCGACAGTTATTTGGGCCCACCCTGTATAAGTGTGTAGAACAGCCTGTGAAAACTTGAAAGCAATCGGTTCAGTAGAAAAAAAGTTAGTACCCGGGCCGACCAGAAAAACAATGTTTTGAGAAAAACGCGTTTAAAGTTCAACAACTCCGAAAGAGAGGACTCCGAGGCGCTCTAGGAAACTCTTTATAACTCCCGAAATATTTCGAATTTCTGTCTGACATTTTTACCTTACATATATTCTCAAGACATTGTACTTTCAAATTAAGCAAAAAAAAATTTCGATTTCTTGAACCCAAGTTACCGGACTACTACCTTAAGGAAAAGGCTCCAACTGCACCTGGAATATGCATACAAATATCTGTCAAATATGATTTCAAAATCATACTCACCGCCGTTTTCACCTCGAGCGATAGCCAATATGATGTGCAAATAATTATGCAATTCCCTTCATGGCTACTTTACTTCAGCAGTCTCCAATCGCCCACCAGAAACAAGCCAATGATGAAGTGAAAAGCCTACATATAACATCACCTTCTGTGTGAAATATTTTAGTTCCAAATAACTCTATCATATTACAAGTAATTACCACTTACTGTGAAATCCATCAACGCAGATAAAATTGCAAAATAACCAAAATTTGGTCAGCGCATTAAATTGTGAAATTTCAAATGACCACAATTTGCCTTCATTAAGGGATAATTATAATTAATTTGAGTATTAGCTGGTGTTTGCATCACGTGGCAAAGAACATCAAATCACATTCACACACACATTTAAACGCTGACACTGCCTAATTAGATTGCATCAAGTTTAGTAAACATCAATTAAATTAAAGCAGTGCCTTTTAGAGCAATTTATGAATGAATAAATTCTCTGGCAAAAGCCTACACGCAAAATATATGTGTAAATGTGCATATATTTATGTACAGGTTCGTATAGAAATATGAGAAATTCAAGGAGTTTAAGCAGCAGCAAAGTTAAGGAGAGAAAAGGGAATAAGTTACTTAGTTCTGTTAAAAGTTCAGTTTGGTTTATTAATTTTTATATATTTATTAATACATTTATTAAGTGACCGATGAACGAAATTTCATTCGAAATAGTATCCTTTTGTTTTCGCACAAGCCTTCAAACGATTCGATTATTGATGAATATCAGCAGGCATATTTTCTATTGGATAATCTGTTGGAACAAACGATTTTTTGAGACCCTCCAAAATTGTATGGTATATTCGACTAGTCATGTCTTTCAACTCTAACAACAAACTTTAGTCCAATGGATTCAAATGTGGACTTCCCGACAGCAAATAATCTGCTACTAAGAAATCAGGAATGTTGCCTACAGCCACTACTGGGTGATTTTTGCCTTAGTGGTTTGAACAGAATCTTGCTGAAGGATCCAATGCTCTCCATCGCATGAGCATTGTGAAAACGTCTGTTCGAATTTTTTTTGAATAATAAATAATTTAGTCTACTAAAGTAAGCACTATGCACGATGGTCTATCTTCTTGGGTACACTGATATAAGATTTCCCCAAGTGATCTTTGATAGTTCTGTCCTCAACCTGTCTGGTTGTTGTTTTGAGACAACTAGCCACCATATTTGAAAAGTAGCTAGAATATTTTAATCAAACAAGTAGGAACCGTTGCAATGGATACTTCTTTAGATAAAAATGATGATGAAGAGTACAGCCATATTTTCTTATATATTTTACAGAACTTCATATTCATTGATTTTCTGGCAAAAAAAGTGAGAACGATAACCACTGCCACGCCCTAAAGGTTATTAAACGAAAATTTATAAAGTGCCATAACTAAAATCCACAATGACATACTAAACTCTTATATACAAGGTCTGTCGCAAAAGAAACAGAACTTTTTAAATATAACTAAAGTTTGATCTCTTGTTGACATTTCGTAAAAATTTTAAGACAATTGGATAACTACAAACGATGTTATCGATCAAACAGTGACAGCAGCTTTTGATCATCGGTCGTAAAATGCATTTTGAACAAAGAGAAAATATTAAATTTTGTTTTAAACTTGGGAAAACGTTTACTGAAACATTTCAAATGATAAAAAAAGTTAATGGTGATCAGTGCCTATCCCGTAGTAATACGCATGAATGGTTTAAGCGATTCCAAGAAGGTCGTGAGGACCTCTGTGACGATCAGAAGTCACCGAAAAAAAGTCGCCTTCAGAAGTCAAAAATAAAGGCAATGCTGATTTGTTTTTACGATTCCGAGGGTATTGTACACCGAGAGTTTGTCCAGACTGTCCAAACGATTAAGGCTGTGTTTTACCTTGGTGTTATGAAGCGTTTTTTGTCACACATTCGTCGTGCTCGACCATAATACCGTGAGGCATGGTCCTGGCGCCTGTTGCACGATAATGCGCCGTGTCATCGGTCACCGCTTGTCACTCATTTTCTGACAAAAAACTCCATATTAACCATTAATCACTCACTCTACTCACTTGATCTGGCACCCTGTGATATTTACCTATTTGGAAAACTTCATTTGCCCTTGGAAGGACACTGGTTTCAGGACATTTCAGCTATCCAAAAGGCGACGACCGATATTCTCAAGAGCATTCCGAAAAATGACCATAAACACTCATTTGAAATGCTAATTGACCGGGCTAAACGCTGTATCGAAGCACAAGGAAACTACTTTGAGTAAAAAAATATAACTTTTGAAAAATATTAATTTTTTGTTGTTTTTTTTTTTAACAGTCCTTTTTCTTTTGCGACAGACCTTGTCGTACAACGAATCGCACTAGCGAAGAGCATCTGTGGTTGAAAAAAACATTTAAAATTGTCCTCTAACAAGTTTAATGTATATATCTCCTGAATCATTCATGCTGTAATAACCACATTCGCTCAGAGTAAATCTTGTTGGTATCTCTACTCAACCCTGAGAAAATGGGTGAGTTCAGACCTTAACATAAAAAAAAAAAATTTCATACTGATATTGATGCACCATATTTTAGGAGATAATCCATAACTTCGGGCCTAGTAGAATTCTTATATTCCAGATATCTAACTGAAATAAATTTCGCCAGCTTTGATCTTTGCAAGTTGCAAGAGTGTATAATGTGCGGTTACACTCGAACTTAGAGCTTCCTTTTTAGCAAAACTTTCCAAAATCTGTTTTACAAGTCAGATATTTGGTATCGTTTGATGCACTACTTTGTGCAAAATATATGAAGATTTAGTTCATAATTTTAAAAATCTTCACTTACTCTTCATCTATGTCGTCAGCCTTAAAGTAGTACCCCTTGGCCCCAATACACTTGTGCTGACGTTTTATCTAATCCTCGAAGCAATTGTTAAAGTCAATTTCCGAAATAGCCTTCTATGCCACTAGTGATTCACGTTTGAGTTCTTCTATAGATTCAAAACCATTTCCCTGGAGCGGTCGTTTGAGTTTGCTGAATAGCCAGAAATCACATGGAACTAAATCAGGCGAATACTGTGGTTGTGGCATGATTTTGGTTGAAAATTTTGGCGAAAAACTCAAGAAAAATCTGTGCAGTATTTGAAGGTGGAAAAACCAAGAATTGTCGTCCCATAATTCCAGCCTATTTTTACGAATAGCTTCGCGCAGACAAGGCATAACACTCAAGTAGTATTCCTTTCTGTCAATTTGGCCGGTCTGAAATTCGGAGTGCACCACATTCCGATCATTGAAGAGTTGATTTGACCTGCTTTCACGTGTTTTTTCGGCTTTGGCTAACCTTTGGCACGATACTCGGTCGAATGATCTTCTGTTTACGAGTCGTTAGAATAGATACAAGACTCATCGCCAGAAATAATGCGTTTCATAAAATCCTGGTAGTGGGCAATCACTGCTTCACAAATATTAACGCGACACTTTTTTTCGATAAAATTGTGTGATTTTGGAACCAATCGCGCTTTCACATTCTTAGCTCCAAGTGATCTTTCAAAATAGTTTTCACTGATCGTATTTATATTACAACGATATCAGAGAGATCTCTGACCCACCACATCTTCCTTTACTTGATTGACGTGTTGATCATCAGTTGATGTTGATAGCCATCCTGGACGTAGTTGGTCGTTAACTCATCCTCTTTGAATATTTCACATCAATCAAGAACACTTGATCGCGACAAAAAATTATCACAGGGAGTCTCTTCCAAGATTCTGAACGTTTTGGCACCAGAAATTTGAATCCGCACACAAAGTTAGTAAAACCTTTTGTGTTGAATAATTTCACTTATCGCAAAAATCGCCGAGTTCCCTTTAAGTACTTTAGAAAGACAAGCATATTCAAAATGCTAATGAATACTTTGTTGTGCCATTTTGTCATTGAAATCTGAAAAATATTTCGACGAATGGGATTTCGCGTGACATTTAAATTAAAGTAATTAAAGTCCCACTAATTTTGACCACAGTGAATTATTTATTTACATGCATGTATGTATGTATTACCAAGTCGGTAGAGTGCCCATTAAATTGCGGTCTATTTTGGTTGCCATAAGCTTCTAATTCCAATATTTCATGCCACTTGGCGGCTAGCCAAAGCGTTGTAGACTACAGATAACTGTTTTTATGGCTTTAAATCCGCAAAGTTGTAGCCAAACTGGCAATGCAAAGATATCAGGAGATTACATAACATACATGCGAAGCACATACTATATATTTAACTATTCGTAGATTGTCACAACCAGACGCGGCAAATAAATCGCCTGAGTTGCCATAAATAAAGCCTGACCGCTTCACTTCGTCTTGAAGTAGCTTTTATTTCTGAATCCTTTGCATTCATTGTATTGTCGAATTTATTTAAAGATATATAATTAAATACAGCCTTTAGTAGGCCATAAGTCGCGATTCACAATTCAATATAATCTCAGAGTTTGGGTGGAGCGCGGCGCAGTAATCGCGAAAATAATTACACTCCTGTCACCGCTGACAAATTCCATTTGCAATCCGTTAAAGTCCAATGAATTTGAAGCGAATGTTGCGATTTTGATTGGATTTTATTTGAAATCGACGTATTTGGCGTTGACAGGCGGAAAATTATGACGACAACAACAGCTTGATGTCGTGGACGACGATTATGCAATGTGAAGCGCGTAACTGTATGGGTAACTGCGCATTGATTACGGACAATTATGTCATTGCTGTGACAAGTAATTGATTGCATCATTAACACATTGCACGTGACAGCAATTAATGGGTTAAAAATATTATTTTTTTTTTTGTGAGAATTGGTCACCTGAGTTCTGTTATATAATTATCACTTAAGGGGAGAAATGAAAATTTAATTCTTTGTTTTATGGCCAAAAATGCCAGTTGTTACTACTTATTTTTTTCAAATCAGCGCAGGCAAGTTCTCCTTTTCATAGGTCACAATGTTATTTCGGTTCATTTTTCGTCACGCTTGAATTTGCTGATTTCTTAGTAGATTATAGCGTTGAAGGTTTTTCCTACCAGAACTTGGCTTTTATCGATCAGCTTGTTTGGCAGCTAAGTGCTGTAGTAGTCCGATATCGGCGGTTCTGACAAATGAGCTTTTTGTGGAGAAGTTGACGTTTGCAAGGTCTCAGATAGATATATCAAAAACTGAGGGACTTATTCTTCTTTATTGGCGTAGACACCGCTTACGCGGTATAGCCGAGTTTGCAACAGCGTTTTTCCTTTTCGCTGTTTGGCGCCAACTGAAGATTTCGAGTGTAGTCATATCCTTCTCCGCCTGGTCTTTCACACAGAGAGGAAATCTTCCTCTTCATCTGCTTCCCCCAAAGGGTACCGCGTCGAATACTTTCAGAGCTGATTCGTTGAGAGATGAATCTATATCTGAATCGCCTCCTCAGTCCGAAGTAGCACCTGTTGGCAAGAGTTATTCTGCTGTTGAATTGAAGGCTAAGATTTTTGTTGGTGTTAATGCTCGTTCCAAGACAGACGAAATTATTTACGACTTCGAGGTTATGACTATCAACAGCAGAACTAACGGCGCATATGTTATGGCCAATGTACCGATGTCATCGGCGTACGCCAGCAGTTGTACACTCTTTAGACGATTGTCGCCTTTTCTAAAACCTCGTTTGAAATCGAACGGCTCCAGAGAGGTCCTTCCGATACTAAAGGAGCTTTTGGTATTGCTCAAAGTCAGTTTACACAGCCATATTAATTTTGCGGGAATACCAAATTCAGATATGTCAGCGTGGAAGCAGCTTCTTTTCGGGATGTCCAAAGCAGCTTTGAAATCGACAAAGAGATAGTATTTTCTAAGATTTAACGCGGTTGTGGGGTCTCTCTTTTTGTGGATTGAGCAGAGCACACTTAAATTCCAATCGATGGACATGCTTTCGTTCGATCATATTATACAAAAAAGCTGATGCATATATGCTTCATGCTCAGTGTTTGAATAGCTTGGCCTCCAATCCATCGGCTTACTCGCCTCAAAAGAATAATTGCTATTCCAAGTGCTTCATCATCGGGGAATGGAATGTCTGCTCTAACTTCATCGATTGGGGAATGGAGTTTGCCTTCTCCTGGCGTTATATTTTCACCGCCATTCAGCAGGTTGGAGAAGTGTTGCCTACATCATTTCACTATGATCTATGACTAGATCATCTCTGGGAGTTCTACAAGAGTATGCTCTGGTCTTGAAACCTTCTGTTAGTCGTCGTAAGGCTGAAAACATTATTTTGTAGAATCTTGAATATATTGAAAATTATGTATGGCCAAGTATTTACTGTAGGGAGGAAGTTAAGTTCCTCCGTTTGCAGGTAGGGTTCTTTCCTGCGGCATAATGACCGGTAACCAGAGCTACCCTAGAGGTGTCTTAACGTGCCAGGAAGTACATCCATTTCTGATACCTTCCCATATTTCTAATTGTTGTTGTAAAAAATTAGCCATCATCGAAGTTATTTAACTCTAGGGCCAAGAAACGGGCTGCTTTGATGGAGCTGGAACATAGGAAACAAGTGTTTTGGGTGAGTGGGGCCGTAAAGAAGTAGTTAATATCTTGTAGTAGTTAGTAAGTCAAGGCTTATGCTAAGGAGGCAGGTGTTAAAGACGCTGCATGAAGTTTACTACGTTCGAAATAACATCGGTATAGTGATGTTTTTCGACGACGTATTGTAGGAAAATTCTATTTATGTACCCACTACCTAGATACCGCTCCAAACAGATGACTGAAATTATAATTTTTGCTTTTCCCCTAGGAAAAGCGCGGGTTGTGCATTATTTTCTAGTACCGTTGTGAAACTGACTGTGTCCGAAACTTTGGGCTCAAGCTCAACGCCTCTACGATTGTCGCCTTACAGAGTAGGGAGATTTTAAATTGAGGCCACGAGTCATCTGGGAGCTTATGACGATAAGCGATGTGGTATAATCTTTAAGGAATCCATGTAGGGGAGTGCCTAGCCTCAGACGGTGTGTGAAGGTCGAGAGTAGCCAGATCCAGATCCAAAGTGTCTTCATTACTGTAGGAATGTGAGTTATACGGCAATAAGGTTGGGCAGGTTAATCGGGTTTCAGTAGACGAACCACTCTTCTGATTTGCTACATATCGGGTATGTGATCATTATTCTCATAAAATATTGGTTATCAATTGGTTATCTATTTCTGAAAGTCTTGCGATATGTTTTGCAAAGTCTTCAACTTTATAATGACCTTGAATAGAAAGGGTACTGTTATTTTTGGTAAAAAATTGAGATTCTTAGTTAATTAAAAAACCAAAAAAATTAAATAAATTTGTAATTAAATACTTTCGTTTAGTAATCCATCATGTAAGTTGAGTTAGGTTGCCGGCACAACCAGCGCTTAATGGTTTTAAATAATTAATTCAAGCCACATAATTACTTATTCATTCGCAAAGTTTTTTCAAATTTAACTTGCGAACAAAAACATATGCGACCATAAATATTTAATGATTGACAATTTGCAGCATTCTTTTGTTGTTATTTAACTCCCACACACAAACATTCGCATTATTTATTTGTGTTTTGCTGTTTTGTTGCTTTTTTGCTGTGTCGCACACTAATTGATATACATTATTGTCGGCAACACAAATACAAACAACAAACACAATATTGTGGCACATTAACTACGCACGAGTGTGAACACAGCAATTCAAATTCATTGGCAAATATCCTGCCAGGATGTGTTCGACAAATAATTCAATTTTCTGTGTAAAGTTTAGAAATTTATTTATTTTGTTCTATGTATATACGTATGTATATATGTAAATGTGTTGATAAGTGTAGATAAATATGTATGTTCACTGCATGACAGCTGTGTTGAATAGGTTTTGTTGCAAAAATAGATTAGAGCTAGTCCAAGGGTAGGATTTAATTTTTTTTGTTTTCGATAGAATCTTAAAGTGGTTGAAAGGAGGATTTTCATGATTTATTACCTCTAAATATATCTCATATGAACTGTGATAAATAGCGATCCATGAGTCCATAAACTTTCCTACCATTTTTAGATTTTATCCTCAAAAACCATTATTCCTTCTCAAAAAATGTATTGCTGGTACGAGAAAATGCTTGAGCTTCTCCAAGTCATGAAGTCAAGGTCATTAAAATTTTTTCGAAACCCAAAAAGCCTGAGTTGATGTATTCCCTGAGTAATAAATAGTAAAAATTTGTTCATAATTTTAAAATTTGTTCTTCAGAACCTCAAACTAATCCCCCTTGGCCTCAATACACTTTTCCCAGCGTTTCTTCCAATCAATACAGTACGCGAGGATGCATTATCGTGATGCAAAAACCAAGAGTTGTCTGTTCATATTTCCAACCTCTTTTTACGTTTAGCTTCGCGCAAACGACGCATAACACACAAATAGTATTCCTTGTTAACAGTTTAGCTGGTTTGAAGGAGTTCGGAGTGTACCACACCTCAATATTGGATGAAAACTGTCAACATAATCTTGATTTTTGACCTGCTTTGACTCATCATGGTTGCCATGACATTAGGCCGATTGATCGGCTGTTTCCGGGTCGCAATCATACGTCCAAACTTATCGCAAGTAATCATACGGTGTATGACGACCTGGCAGTCGGAAAGCATTGTTTCACAGACGTCATCGCGACGCAATTTTTCGAAAATTTAGTAATTTTGAAACTTTTCTTACGCCCAAATGATCATTCAAAATGGTTTTCACCGATCCCCAACTGGCATCGTTGCGGAAAAATCTCTGACTTTTCATCGCCGATTCTCAAGCACTAATTCCGTTATTTTATTTACATGTTGATCATCAGCTGATGTTGATGGCCGTCCTGGATTGATTCCTCGTCAACGCGTTCTCGAATCTCTTGGAATAATTTGTACCAATCAAAAACACTTACACAAAAACACTTACCCCCGACAAACAATTATCACCGAAGGCCTCTTCCAACAGTAAGCAAAATACTTTCGATGCAATTTGTTTGGGGTTTAAGAGAATTCTAGTATCTGATTTTAATAGATCTTCATAAAAAGTTTACCCAAAAAATCCTAGAATGCAATTCCTACAAAGGATTCTATTATGTTGAAAGTATGAAATGTAATAAAATTTTAATCACAACTACTTTGTTTTAGGGAATGTCTCAAAATCCAGAGACCGTCAACTTCTCATTAAAACCTAGCTCAGCAAGCTCATCCAAATAAGTCAGTCTGGGCATATTCAGAGAAACAAAAGAGTTCTATAGAGACTGATTTTTGATCTAGTCACGCTACTGAGGGCTAAATACTCAATAAGCTCTTTATTATGAACAAAAGTTCGATCCACGAAGTTTTTAAAATGAGTCCAAAAATGTTATGCAAATAATAATAAGTTTTCAGAGGAGTTAACACATTGGGTTTAGTTGGTTAACTCTGATTAATGTATGTGTCATTCCAATAAAGCTTGCACCTTCTCAACAGTATTGGCTTTCACTGCTGATGAGCTTTGTTCGAGCTTTTTTATGCTTCCGAAATTTTCATGGACCTCTAAAATTAAATATAGCTGCAAGTTTTTTATCTATTTACTATATATACATAATATATACCTCTGTTTGTATTTATATTTTATTGCTGGTTTTGTTGTTGTACCCCACTACACACATTCTCTATCTCCCAAATTAACTTTTCGTTTGTTGTTCGATTTTGTAGCTTCTTTCAGCAATCTGCTTGCTTTCTATTGTTCAATAAAGTGTCTGCTCTGCACGCAAACTGTCGAAGCGTGACTTTGCGTGAAGAATTTTAAAAAAGGAGACACATTTGCGCTGAAATTTGTAACAATTGTCGGCACCGCAAAATTATTTTGTCGCACAATCGCAAATACATAAAAATTTACCTTAGATCTCGCAAAAAATAAACAGTTTTGGGTTTGTTAATAGAAACAGTGCCATTTGAGATAACTGTTTTTGTTTATAAAAATGCATTTTTATTGTAAGGAAATAGTTACAAATAAGTTGTTTAATTTATTTCCCTTCGCTAGTTTCAACTTTCTCCCATATTTTTGGCAAAGCTCGAATACAGTTACAATAAAACGGTTCATCTTGTGATGTTATCCAAGAGTCAAGTAATTTTTCGAATTGTCTGTGAGTGCGACTGTTTCTGTTCCAGGTCATGTGCCATCGAACAAATCAAATTACAATCGGACTATGCAATATCTGCAGAATATAGCGGGTGGGGTAGAACTTCCCATTTAAGCATTTCCAGGTAAATTTTAACGGGTTTGAATACGTGAGTATTGTCATGCAGCAGAATCTCTTTTTCGTGCGTTTCCTGGTATCGAGGCCATAAGGAATTCAAGTTTCTTATTTCCATTCCCAAAGCTTGTGGTTGTTTTAAAATAGATTGGCTGGTGTTAAAGGAAGCTCTTCTTGTGTTTGACACGTAATCTCATCGTGCAAGATCTCAAATTCAACGTCTTCGAAGGTTTTTGGCCTTCCTTTATGCGGACTAATATCAGTTTCTGTTAGGTCTCCTGGTTCGCTGAAAGGAAGAATGGCGAGATGTTTCACCCTCACTCTTGCAATTGCTGAACAATGCTAGAGAAAGCCTAGATGGGGCACCCTTTTTCTTGCTCATTATCATCGGTTGGACAGCTTAGCGCAATTGCGATATGACCAGGCACCAAAACGGGTTTGATAATGAAGTAGCTTGTTTGCTATATCTAGTGAGTTTTGACACTTCTAGACTAACTTTGAGCCCACAGTTTGCGAGCTCAGCACCAGTTTTACCGCTCTGCTGTCAAAGTGAATGCTCACCTCCTTGGTAGAAGTGCATCGCAGAGAATCACCTTTTGGACACATTGAAACTTCTCAACATTATTGGTTTGACCACAGTTTCCTAGAACCATCCGTGGTGAGAGTACCACCCTTTCTTCTATAGCACTAGAGGGACGGACAGTATAAGAACATCGATACCGTGTTCCCCCCTTTCTCCATATTTGGCCTCCATGAAAGCTTTCTACAGCGGATAAATTCAGGTATTGAACCTTATCAACAGGTGAGCTTCCGAAAAAAGGGAAAGGGAGTTCTTACATGAAACCAAGGATTAAATCTTATTTATATGAGCACCACTGCACCTCCGGATTGTCTACGTTCATGAAAGTAAGACGCCACGTAACCAAGAAAACGACAACAATGTTGGCTATAAAGACAGTAACAGTGAATTGCGACCGCAAATTAAAGCATCAACAGCGGCGGTAAGTCGGCAATGTTTCATTAAAAGCACACACGTGTGCCTTCGCGTACACCAACAACATAGAAGGAATGGAAAAACATTTGCACTTTCGCACAACTCGAAGTGCGAAAACGTTAAACCACTCAATATTCACTCCTTTCGCATGCGAATTTTTTAATAATGTAGTAATCTGGGTGGTAATTTGTACAACACCGTGTGAACCAATTTTAACTGTAAATGAAAATTAGTTGTGACTTGATTGGTCGTTGCGTCGCTTAAAGTGAAATTACCAAACAATATGCTTAGTAAGAATACTTTCGATTCGAAGAGTTTCATTTAGAGATATTCCACAAAATTCTTAAATAGATTGAATTTTCCTCTAAATTTAGAAAGATGTTTCGAGGCTGGTGCAGTGGAAATAAAATATGTTATTCAAAAGTCTGGTTAGAAGAACTTTCAATAACGATGAATTCTTGAAGAAATTGCTTTGTGTTTGCTTCTTTTAACATGTTGGTCATAGTCAGAGCCCTTCATACATAAAGCCAATGCAATACATTAGTTTGAAGTCTGGGTCTACAGGTTCCATGAATTGCAATATCTTACTCTGAACAACCTCAAAAATTATTTTTTCTTTTACCTACCAAATACGTCATAGTTTGACCATTTTTTTTTTACTTATGTATTCGCTTTGTTGTTTCCTTTCATTGCTAGGAATTATTACGTGGCGGGTCTCAAACCCAGAGCACAGCTCTGGGAAGATGATGGTTCGCCTTTTTACTTTAGTTCGCCTTCAAACGGATGTTTTTCGGCTACCCAGAAGATAGTTGGTTCAAGACTGGAAGCTGTTGGAGCCATATGTTAAAGAATCGTTTCTGGCCACTTTCAAGTGAATGGTGCTTAGATAACTTTCCTCTCTTGCGTGAACTTCTACATATGGCTCCATCCTTCCTTAGAAACCATTCTATTTCGAAAAAGTTTTGAGTTCAGAACCTCCACATTCGACGCTCAGAGACACTTTTCATCTGATATTAATAAAAACTACACTTAACTTAGACCATTAGTTAAGTTATGTCACTTTTTCATTCTAAAAATATGTCGACTTCTGTGTTCCTTTCAAAATTTCAAAAGAATGCTGTAGTTTGACTTGCAACTGATATTTCTGACCAAATTATTTTAGGAACCAACTTTATCTTATCATTGCATGTATTAGATACGATCTGACATTACAGGAAATGCAATTGAAGTGGAGAGCTATTTGAGCCGACCTCAACAAAATACTTCAGATAGTATAGAACTGGTATCGCCTTAATGTATTGAACTATCTTAACTTAGAACTAACAAAGTTTGTAATATTCGATTATTTGGAAAATCAGCCCGAGATCACCTCAAAACTGTCGGCAGATTTTAATTGTTGGAATTAGTTTTCGTAAAATTTTTGTTTGATTCTTTTTTGTACAGCCGAGCGACTGATGTGTGACAGTCTTGGCCTCTTTTTATACTCTTGCAACATATTGCTCCAGAGTACAATATTTTTGTGCAGATAACAGTTATACGTATCACCTAAACTAATAGAGATAGATATACATAAATAATCAGGATGACGAGAAAAGTTGAAATCCGGTTCACAGTGCGTCCGTGCAAGCTGTAACTTGAGTAAAATTGAAATATCTTGATTAAACTTTGTATGCAGGTTCCTTAGTACAAAACAAAATTCGAGTGCGTAGATAGGCGTAATTGGATCTCTGCCACGCCCACAAATCGCCATTAACCGAAAAGATATAAAGTACCTTAACTAAGCTACAACAACCAAATTCGCACAAATGTTATTAGAACTCGTACCGACAGTTTGAAAATGGATGAAATCGGATGATAACCCCGCTCACTCGCGCAATAAATCAACTAAATTAACGAAAAAGGTTAGAGGCATTTAATTTTTCCTTCGAGATGGAAAATTGGTCGAGGGTTGTTGCACCGCCCATTTTTTCATGAAATTCGATATCTGAGGAACCGACATAGCGATTTCGATTAAAGGTGACATTTTTCTCATATTCCTATGTTACAGTACGAAAATTGACAGCAACCAGGCCAACTTTCCATATAACACAATATAAAATTAATATGTGGACTCCAGAATCTATAGTTGACTTTTACCGAAAATATCATTCAGTATGTGAGATATACAATAGAAATTCGGAGAGAATATTTTCCTGACAAAATAAACTCTGTGTATCAAAAATGAATTGAATCGGGTCAATGCTTTATTGAGCCCCAAATATTTCTTATATAAGGTTTTCGAACTTTCAGGTGACTTTATACTGGATATATAGGTTAAGGTCAATATTTGAGTTATCTCAATGAAGACTATAGAGCCAAAAATAGGACGAAAACTGAATCTAACCCCCATAAAACTAATGTCAGTATTTTCGAACATCCAGCTGACTTTACTACATATGATTGATGACTGAATGTGAGCTACCTTCATGAAACCCAGGGAAAATTTTTTTAGTTTAATATATCAAATCGGGTCGATACTACCCCAACTCCATATAATGGTCGCCGTTTCTCTAACAAACGTTATGCCGTCGGTCAGTGTATGAGTTACTAGAATACATGTATTTATAAAATTGCTTGGATTTCGATCTTCTGATTGACGTTTTACACCTTAAGGTATTTCCCTGCCTTTAATTCCAGCAAGTTGCAAAGTATATAATTTTCGGTTGCAAGCGAACTCAGCGCTTCCTTACTTGTTATTTGTAAGCTATTTTCTTACCTGCAAAGAATTACCCGATAATTTGGTTTAAGATGCTTAATTGACAATCCATAGCTGGATACTAATCCGGTTATGTACCGGTTGTGGAGACCCAAATACCATGGGAACCCAGTTCCTTTCCAATATTCGATCAATCCTTGATCGCAGAACCAAGCATGTCCAAAGAGACTTGTATACGGGAAAAAAAATCAGCTTTATCTGCAAAAGTCGAGTTAGAAAGCGTTTCATACCCAAAATATTCACGAAAATCATTCGAAGAGACTCGCGAGAGATGTTGTGCTCTGTTGCACTTGCCTTGAAGAGGTCGAAGGTCGTTCAGGGCGGGGCTTTGTGCCACTTGTAGGCTTGTGGTTTTCAATGACATGACTCGAAATTTGGTTAGAAATACACAGTTTTAATGAAATTCTTTGTTCGATATTTCCATTGTGAAAATCGCAACGCCCTAATGAGGTGTATTACAACTTCCGGGTGTTTTTTTGTCTTAATGTATTTCTTACTAGTTATTGGTATTTAAATAGCCTCACATTTAAAATACAGGTCTGAGTTTATAGGTTCAGCCATTTAACCAAGAAGAATTTTCCACATTTTACTATTTTCTGCCTCTTTAAATTTTTTATCCAGTGCTATGTCCTCGAATGTTAAGGCTGAGGCCATTTGCATCAAGTTTCAAAGCCAAATATTTCATTGCTATCTTTTAGTACTCATTTGTGTGAGAGTAGAACTCCTTAGTGACTTGAGAATAAAACTTTTCAATCTGTCTGCTCTTTATGATACTCCGCACTTTATTGATTTTAATTTCCGTTTCAACATAACTGTAAACTTTATGTGTTGCCAAATGGCGGTGTCTTCTCTTCCCAACGCAGATATTGCCTGTATTCAATATTGCAAGGCTCGCAAAATTTCATAAAATTTACCGATTCTTATTTAACTTGAAACTTTGCTCATTTTCAGTTCTGTATGTGTGTATGAGGTATGTGTGGATATTGAGCTTTTGCCTTAGCCTTACTTCTCCCCGCAACTTTTTTATTAGACTTTTTCTCATAAAACTATTCATAACTTTATTTACCCTTGGTTGTCTTTTGCTTCTTGTTTTTGTTGCAGATGTTGTTGCGGTCAGTCACGTCAAACCCATCAAACGATACCGGGCATCGAAAGTGGTTCACCCGGTGACAGTTGGCTGCCACAGAAGCACACCAGAGCACAACCCACCGATGCATATGGCACAATTGAATTTCAAGGCGGTGCACATCCGACCAAAGCACAGGTAATAACAACAATAAATATATATTTATTGATACAGTTACATTTATTGTATTTATATATATAAATATATTCATCGATACAACACATAACCTCAAAGTTGAAATTGAAATCACTGCGATAGTTGTGCTCTCTGCTCATATGGAGATACATATATATATATATAGTACGAGTATAATGGCAAATCGATGCTGGTTGATGTTGTTGTAGGAAATATCAATATTGCCAGCGAGCCACCTATCAGTACAAGCGCACATACACATACGTCTTCATGTGTTTGTGTGCTTCAGTCTGTGTGCATTAGCAACTGAAACTTTGAAAACACAGGGTTTTCCAATAAGAGTGATATTATTTGTTAAAAAACAACAAAAAAACTAATTGTTAAGGAAATTCCAATGTTTTTTTATTTAATGTGAAGGTCAATCGATACAATTAAGTTCTGAATATAACATCACTCAAGTAGCCACCACGACTTCTTTTGCCGGAGCGAATTCGATGAACCCAATTTTCGAGTATTATTTCTACCAAATCCAGTCGCACGTCATGAATAGCAAATCCAATATTGACTTTTAAAGCTTGTAGAAAGTCTGGTTTATTGCTAAAGACCAATGACTTCAAAAAACACCACGAGAAGTAGCCTAATGGTGTTAAATTACAACTTCTTGGAGGCCATTCAAGGTTAAAATTTCTTGAAATAATCGAATCTCCGAACTTTGCTCGCAATAATTCGGCCTTTGCAAGTGCTGTGTGGCACGTAGCCCCCCTCTTGTTGGAACCAGCTATTGTCAAGATCAACTTCTTCCAATTTCGGCTATGTAAAGTTGGTTTTCATGGATCCAAAGCGAGCACAGGTTTTGATACTAAAATTAAATAATTTGTAAAGATTGTTCTTGCGTATATCTTTCTGTGATGAAATTATAAACATTACTGAACACAACGAAAAAAATGACGGATCATGACATATTAAGAAAGGCTGAAGCGACACTTAGAAATCATCTCATCCCTATTGGAAAACCTAATACATAAACCTTCGGACAAGGAACAGATGTTCGAGGCACATAAAGCGAAATGCAACCAGGCTGCGAAATTCTCAAAACGTTGTTGTATAAAAGTAAATAATTTAATTTTACAATAATTTCTGTAAATATAATATGAATTCCGTTATAAAGAGAACTATGTAATGGCAGCTACTACTCCTAATTCTGTTTTTTGAAGGTCTCTGCTATATTTTTAAATATCCTGTTATCCAACATATGCATCCTTTAAACTTCATAAAAATAATATCCCAACGGTCGATTTCATCCTAATTTAAGTATTATGTATATACTTCAAAATATCGGTTTCGGTGGAAACGGGATTCCAAATCACCAAAAATAAATAAATTAATTTCCCTTAGAAAACCTTTTTGAGGGATTAGAGCCTATCCTCAAAATATTACCCACAAATTTCGGATTATTCTCATACTATTTCGTACTGTTCGAATTTGCTTCGAAAAAATTCAACTTTGAATGAAAGAAGCAATAAGTTTATTACAGACTCTAGGTAGGTAGGCAGGTAGGTAGGATAGACTGAATGTCTGATGACGCACCTAGGCCTCCTTTTGTGAATTGCCCACTACTAAAATCTCCTAACTCTATTATATCGTCTCTGGACCACCCTGTATTCCTGAAAAAGTTTATAAATTAAAAAAGTTATTTGTGTGCAACTTGCGAAACAAAAAATCCAAAAATGTCTGGACCAATGGCAGCAATTCTTTTCCTACACAAAGATGGAAAAGTTGTTTTATAGTCGCAGTAGCAGAGTGACCTGTTCGAACTCCTACTAGAGTTCATTCATTCCTTTTGAATTTCAATAGTCGAAATGTGCGGCCCATATACCCTTAATGTGACGTTTGTCTGCTTGTAACACCGAGACTCAGACTGGTTATTATCAGAAAAAATTTCAATAAAGTCAACAGTAACTTTTTAAAGGAATAGCAGTCGGAAAAACCAAACGAATCGACAATATTTCGTTCGTCTTGTTGGAACTTCATGTTCGTACTGATAGTTTTTTAAGCGAAAACCGGGTTAACCCGATATAAACTACTTGCTTTTAATTCAAAACCTCGATCAAAGTTGAGATTCCTTTGAATAAATTGATTTGGTAAACAGATATTTTAAGGTCTTTTCCAATAAACTCCCATTCTGTTAATCCCATGTGAGTTTTATAACAATTTTTGCTAATTTTGATAGTTTGTTGACGAATATCCAAAATTACCAATTTTATAGTCATGACCTTCCCTAAAACACAATCTTTTCTCAGTTCTTTTTTGATCCACTATCGAGCAGTATGCTTTGTTTTAGGCGCTATGTTTATTATGGAGGACAAAACTAGCCTTGGTTGCCACAAATTTCCTGTTCCTGAGGAAAATTTCGTACCCATATTGGCAAACACTGAGAAAGTAATCCTCCATAACAACATTGCCATTCATTGTTTTATACTCAAAAAGTTCAAAAGATCTTTAATGACTTCATTGTTATATAGCATATATTTTAAAACAAAGGCCTAATTATGTTGCTCAGACTTTATAAATCGCAGATTGCTACTATAGCTACTGTACCTACACGAAATGGACCGATTAGAATCTAAAACTAGCAAATATTTCAGTACTGCTCCAGTCCAGTATTTAGTCTACTGATATCTCATATATTATAGCAACTATCGAGCCCATGCAAAGTATCATTATCTGTAACGTCCTTGTTACTTCAGAAAAGTTTAGTTTACGAGAAGCAACTCTAAAGCCAAGGATCCATAACTTGTTTAATATTCCTGATCTGCTTTGAAATATAAGCGAAGTGGAAAATTTTCTCAAGATACCATGCCGAAGTCTCAATATCTCAAAAATAACTTTTCCAATTGTACATTTACAGTTAAAGTTTCTCTACAGCTTGTGTTGGTTATAAGCAATGGCCAGTTCACAGTACTCCGCTTCATTTGTTTTCAGAATCTAAGTACATGGCAGCAAAATCTCTTCACTTGTCTGGCAAAAGTGTCTCCATTTTGTTATTGTAGAGCGGCAAGTATACCCCATATCATTTTGAGAAGTACTGCCGAAACGACAACGACGCTTCGACGAAGCTAAATCTGATTGCGTTGCGATTACATATAACCGACCGACGTGGCAACGGTGGGTAGCTGTTCAAGAGCTTGCGGATCCTGAAAACAAGTTCGCATGAGTTTGTTGTAGTTTAGAAAAACTTTCTACTTCCAAAAGATTGCAGACACAGGATGAAGGCCCTTAGATCCATGTTTCCAAATAGGGATCACTCACCTCACTACCACCTAGGAGTATAATGGAATTCATCAATACGGCTAGGTATCATCTATTTACCTTATCATTATCTTATGAGAACTTTAAGAACGATCTAAATTAGATTTGTTTCGAGAAATGCTTTTAAGTGTCCGAATACCTTAAGCGGAGTTTCAGCTCTAATGACTGACTTTATTATAGATGGTAAAGAGCCGATCTATCTTATTGCTAGTTAAATCTATTTTCACAATTCCGGAAGAGTCTAACCAGTAGTGGTACTGAATGTGCTCAAACAGCACTAATTTGGAACTCATACGAGTACGCTCCTCTGCAGGTGTAGCCCTCAAACACTAGCTGTCGAAGCGCTGTTAAAAGCCCTTCACACAGCTTTAAACTTACACACTTTCGCACCCGATGCTGTTGGCGATTGAAAGCTGCGAAATTGGCAGATTTTCGAAGTTTGCCCACAAAAACAGTACAACAACAGCAAGTTATATTTGTATTTTATCTTAATTGCACTTTGATCTACGCAGTTTGAGTTACAGAAATTTAATTCTCAAATATGTATCTTCTTACTTAGGGAAACTATTCGCCAGTGAGCATTCTTCGGACAACTTTCGGGGGAATTTCAAAAGGCTTGTTCTTTATCTGAACTACTATTCATACACGCAGCATTCAAAGTTTATTTTTATACATTGTTTGTTAATATTTTGTTTCCTTTCTTTTCTTCCTCTTTTTTCTTTGCACTCGGTCGGTCAGTATGTGCGCCTGTCCTTCGATACACGACCGGAATTGTTGGTGCAGCTGTTTACCAAAGAATGGAATTTGGAATTGCCGAAACTTTTGATTACAGTACAAGGTGGCAAAGCGAATTTCGAACTGCAACCAAAGTTGAAAAAGGTAAGTTAACGGTTCCACGCAATTACAACTTATTTAGTTTTAAAATGAAAGTTCACACAAAGCACAAAGCAACTTCATGCGTCATCATTACCAATGACAATGAAGCACAATTTGTATGCGACAAAGGGAAGAGCGGAAAAAGAATAAGAGTTTACTTTATTGAAGAAAGTTGCGCGGAAGGAAATTAGCAAACAGATTGTTCCTGAAAAAATAGAAAATAGAAAAAAGGATATAAAAATATTTTAAGGGGGTATTCTACTCTAGAAATCAAATTTTGGGCAGTTTTTTGAATTTTATTAAAAAAGAAAACCAAAAATATTTTAACTATCAATTTTTTATGGTGTTTTTATTGATATCTTAAAAATACAGAAAAAAATTTTACTAAAAAATATTAAAAATTAAAATAATTTTTTTTTTTTTTTTGAAAAATGGCGACTGCCTGAAAATAAAAATCATTTTTTTCGATTTTTTTTTTTGAAATTCCTGAATTTTTTTAAATTATTAAAAACAAAAATTTTGACACGACGCTGGTAGGAACGATAAAGGATTATATAAAGAAGGTTCACACAAAAATTTCAAGTAAATCGGTTGTATGGAACTTGAGATAATGCCGGTACCGTGTGGAAAAAAGTAGTTTCGAGAAAAACGCGTTTAAAGTTTAGAAGACAATTCTAGTGAACACGGACGCCACCACACAAAATCGGCTGTATCTCCGAAAATAAGTCGAATTTTTCAAAATTCTAGAGTAGAATACCCCCTTAAGTTTTAACCATTCATTGAACAATCAGTTGAAGTCATCAAAAACTTCATAGAAATGTATAAGACTAAAACAAAAAAAAAAAAAACAAAAAAATAGCAAGTTTGCCACCTTTTTGAAAACTTAACTTTGCTTAAAAAGTGTAATAGGCATAGATATTCAAAGTAAATGAGAATGGAACTGAAGAAATTTAAATTACCCTGCAGTTAAAACTATTATTGAAGAGCATTGCTTTCTGCTTAAATAAAAAAAAAAGTCTAAGCCAATCTAATATCTTTAAGTATGAGCTCTTAATTAAAACGGCAAGGCCCGCCTTAATATTTTTTTTTTAAATCACCAATTTTCGGCATAAAATTTAACATTTACATCACAATAAAAAAATATGAAGAGGTCTGTTCAATAACTTTAAGGGTATGGAATATGTTTGGCTGAAGTCATGCCACCCAAACAGAGAAAGAATTAAAGCTCCTTCGCAAGAAATGTTCGAATTTGTATCTTATCGCTTCATAAAGTCGTGTGAAGTACCGAAAATATTTGTCCTGAGCAAATTCGGTTGATATACATAGTTTAAAAGATTTGTGAGATATGTACATTAAGTCTATGTTGTGACGAGGCTACGCCCTCTTTTTAATAATTTTCACGCTGCAGGTGCCTCCGTCAAGAAACACCTACATCAAGTTGCATCCAAATATTTCAATTCTTACTCATGTCCATGATGTCCGCTTCCACGACCGGGCGGATGACAGATAGTAACGCGGAATTCAACTCATCTCGTCATCCTGATCATTTAAATATAAGGGGCCTAATAACAAGAAAGACGTGATAAAACACTCAAACCTGGTCAAAAATTAATCTAGAAGTCGTCTCATCGCAAATAAAGATCTTCCGCGTGTATTTCACCAAATTCCGTAAAAAAGACGGTCATCATAGTGTTATAACGCTTGAGAAATAAGGCTTATGTTGCCATCATACCACGATCCGCATGATTCATTTTGGGGATGCAGTTGCGTTGCCTGAACCTTACGAGGATTTGAATTATCCTAATAGCAACAAGTGTTTTTGTTGACGAAGCCATCAATTCAGAAATGACCTCACTGAGGAAATGATTTTACGAATTTCCAAATTTTCCGTTGGACTTCCGTAATAATCTTGCTCCATTTCCAAGCACTGGCCCAAAGTGAAACGTGACATAATGAAATGGCTACAAATCCGCGAACAGACATGGCCACCATAAGCTGTCAAAATCACGTCATCCCCATTTGCATACGCTTTATATAACTCCACATCTTTATCGACTAGTTTTAGGCGTGACAAATAACTGTTAGGAGAACAAAACCATATTTTTCTGTTGCAACTTGTTCCGAGAGTAGGAAAAGGTTGTCGGCTATTTCAACCTTTATAAAGTTGCCGTAGTAGATGTGTAACTACAAGTGTGGCACATTACAAAGCCTTTTTTTTTCTATACTAGGGGGAAGCGTCGAAAGCCGCAGTTCATAGCTTTAATCCGCTAACCTAACCTACTCCCAACTCAAGACTCTTCTACGAAAACACCAGTTAAGAACATTTAAGTTCCTCTATTGTGCGGACTGATGGACTTCGAACAGTTCGGGCCAATGTCCTGTAGTTCGTAAAGCACCCATGTCCACTAAGTATTTGGATCAGATGGAAATCCGGGTTCAGCATGTCGTCTATCTATCTTCGAGTGGAGTGGAGTGGTGCGGAAAAGGTATGTGGGTTCAGAGCCTTTTGGATGAGGATTGCCACCGCTGCTGCCACATTTTGATGCTCTTGCTTGTCGCATCTTCTATGGGCCATCATTCTCACTATTCTTCTTAATGAAAGGAAACATTCTCAAAATAAACATTCTCAGATATTTCAACTGCCTGAGCTCTATTCATTCTTCCACCTTCCTGGTGCTTATGAGTCAAATTTCTGTATTGTCCTCAGTCAGCTCCAGACTCACAGAGGAAAACCATTGGCGCAAACCATTTAAGCACTCATTGCATTTGTTTCTTAGGTTGACTAATTGTTTAGCAACTTCTACCACCATGAGATCGTCCGCGTATGCAATTAGTTTCACGTCTTTTGGTCGCTATCTTCTTAGCATAGCCTACACATGAAATTCCATAATAGTGGGCTTAATACTGAGCCTTGGGGTACTCCACTCGAGACAGAGTAGATCTTGGTGTCTTTGTTCGTATCAAAAATCAGCTTTCTATTTAGAAAATATCTCGTTATAATGTTTACGAGGTATTCAGGGGCGCGTATATTATCGAGGGTGTTGATTATGTGTGCCCATTTTACCGTGTTGAACGCATTCTTGAGATTCAAGGTAATCAGTGCGCAGTTATTTTTTGTCCACCTTTCCATCTTTTGCCACTTGCTGCACATTTCGCAGTACTGACGACTTGTGGTAGTGCTTCAGTAGTGGATTTCTTCTCTATAAAGCCGTATTATATTTTCTCACACTTCACCCATTGTGTCGAGCACAGAGGTCGGTATGATGACGGTTATATAGATGGTTTCTTTGGTTTTGAGAGGAGAACCAAACGTTGTACTTTCCACGAGTCGAGAAACACCTCTTCCTTTATACAAACGTTGTACATTTTAGCAAACAATTGAGGTTTTAAGCTAATAGGTTGTTTCAGGGCTATGTTGAATATGCCATCGAATCCAGGCGCTTTGGTGTTTTTTTATTTTCTTTGCTATGATCAATGCTCTTCTTCCGTAGCTAACGAGGTTGACTCTGCAGCTTCGTTTCGTTTGGCATAAGAAAAATGATTGTGTTTCGGAAATAATGTTTCGACGACTTTTCCCATAAATGATGCATCTTTAGGTTGCTGCTGCTTATTTTTAAATCTCGACATACAGATTTTATAAGCAGTTCCCCAAGAGTCAATATTTGCTTCTTCACAGGGCTACACAAATCATGATTTTTTGCTACGCGTAATTGCCGACTTCAGGTGCTTGTGGCTCTTAAATTCTTTCTGAGGCGATTTTCGTTCGAAGAGTAACTATGAAATATACACTAAATATATTCTATTTGGTGGAATATTGATGCTTATCTGGTCGGCGAACGTCCAAGAGGCTCCATTGCGAAGAAAAATGTGTGAAGTGATTACGCGTCCCGAGTCTGTTAAGTCGAGTCAATAGTGAAAATATTTAGGATTAATAGAATAAAGATCTTTTGATTAACCCCGTGTCAACGGTAAACATCTTTATATGTGAATTTCGAACTTTTTGAAGGCGTTTTAACCTTAATAACTTAGTAATTTTATTTTCAATATCTTTTCAGGAAATTCGTAAAGGTCTTTTGAAAGCGGCGAAAACGACGGGAGCATGGATATTCACTGGCGGTACAAATACAGGTAAAAGCAAAACTAACAAATTATTCCAAAATTCAAACAACTTAAGTTTTCGAAATTACTGTATAATTAAATAGAACCACGATTCAAAAAACGAGAATAAAATTTAGAAGCTGAATTTAACGGTCCTATAGTTAGGGCTTTATACATGAACGGAATCCGTAGGTCCTATACGAGCACCAATCAATCAACTCTTAACTTTATTGTGTCTCAACAAACCGATTGTTTAATGATTCCTTAAATGCTTTAATATTGAGTTCTATATTAAGCAAGTTCTTTGCTCCAAGTATAAATATAAGTTTTATTATTCAACGCCGAAAAAATTTCAGCAACAAACTTCCAAATTGATTTCTTCTAGTTTTTCATTACATTCGCTGGCTTTTTCTTTTCATACGTACATTACTACTTTGACTTGTTTACATAGGCCTTGGCCTTACGGATTAAGCCTAATCAAGATAAGCTCAAGTGGTATTATTTTTGTCTGCATATTTATTTACTTTGGCACATATCGTATCAGCGTATTTATTTACCCGCTGTCTTCAATTGTTGATTTGTTGTTTACTCGCCTGTCTTCTCACAACGGACAACAGCCGCGCCGAATCGGCTTCGAAGACTTTGTGGCATTAAGCGACTCATTGCTGTCGACTGTAATCTTCTAACTAGCATTTGCTATCGCACTTCGTTTATGTGTATACAAACATACTTACATACCCATACGAGTGCTGTGGGATAAGACTAGCCTTTCAATAAAACACGGTGTTTGGAAATAGAATGCGCCGCAGGCAGTTAAAACTGGTGGGTATTCTGTCTAAGTGGATATTTCGTAAACAAATGAGAACCAGAAACCATGCTTTGGTTCGGTCCGGGTGTTTTAAACTGTTGAATTGTGTATTGATTTGAATGATGTTGTGATTGATCTATGACTGACCCCATTTGATGTGCTTTATCGCCGGTCCTTGAGCTGTTATAATTGAAACAGAGTCGGCCATAATTCGTACCAAAAGACGAGAGAATTTCTGTTACAGCAACTCGACGAAAAATCACGGGATCACACTTGTACAACTTATAGCGTCAGTCCGTCGGGTGTCTAGAACTCTTATCAAATTGATCATGAAACATCTTTAAGGGGATATTCTACTCTAGAATTTTGAAAAATTCGATTTTTTTTTCATATATTTAAAGTTTAGACTTTCAAAAATATGACCTTGGAAGGATTTTTCAAAATTCGACTTGTTGTTGGTGTTTACGTAAAGTTTTATTACTCAACGTATTTTTAATATAGCAGTTCCCTCGCGAAAATTCTGTTATTATAGGACAATTTTTGTGTATTTTTCCCAAAGTACGAATTTGACGCTAAAAAAGCTCGAGATATATTTTCTTTTTATGAAAGGGTGATCACCTGTTCAGAACAAAACTTTCTTGCCAAGGAAAATATAACATGGAATGTGAGATCCCGTGTAATCCTCAATTAATCACTGAGCTTCAGCGATACTGCTTGTACATATATTTTTCTTTGAGTTTATGGGGTGTTTTCACACCAAAAAACCCCCCCGTGGATCCGCCACTGCTCCCCCTCTAATTATTTTAATTTTTAATATTTTTTTGTAAAATGTTTTTTCTGTATTCTTAAGATATCAATAAAAAACACCATAAAAAATGGATAGTAAAAATATTTTTTTTTTAATAAAATTCAAAAAACTGCCCAAGATTTGATTTCTAGAGTAGAATACCCCTTTAAAGCGACAAAAAATTGTGTGCCGATGTCGCCTTGTACGCCGAAGGTACAAATGCTGAGATGTATCAAAATCAGTTTTGAAAAACTTGGGAAATGAAGAGAAAAGTGATCGGATATTTCCATCTCACCTCCACATGGCCTTGATATTTTGCGTTCGACTGGACTTCAACTTCACTGCGATACGTTTTTGCGACTAGATTTTTGGACAGTGGTTTTCATCCCCATTAATCCAATGCTGCTGCAGAAGTATTCTATATGTTTATCTTGAATAAGCTGAAAAAGTAAATAAACCTGGGATTCCACTTCACTGCCCATAACCACAAAAACTTAACTTGAGTATATATATTTCTATTGAAAGTTGTGGCTTAGTGGCTTACAGAATCAAAGACAATAGTCTGATGAAGCTGATAGTTATCTTTCTGGAAGTATGGTTAGATCAAATTTCAGCAGAAGGGACGGTCGTGTAGGATTGCAAATTTGAGACCTTCTTGGGACTTTGAACTCCCGTATAAGCAACAGTAGTAAATTATCAACAGGATTAATTCATTTTAGGCGGATTTTGATCCCTCAAAAATATTCAAAGCCACATCTGTTTGTTTCTTCGCCGGTATTATACTTTCACGTTGTTATTTCTTCTGGTATCTTACATAGTATCCGGATATTCAGTATAAAAAAAAAACTTTGTTGTTCAAAGATTAGAACAGATTACCCTCACTATATTGTTTCGGAAATATACCATGAATTGCAAATCAAAAAAAAAAAAAAAAGAAAAAAAGCCACTCGCTTATCGGCCTATCCTCATGTACAGCTATGTCCTTAGCCACAAATAGGCTTCTTCAGTATTAAACAGCTCTAATGCTGGTCGGCAATTTATTTATTTGACGTCCGTGCAACCTTCACTCACTCAATCATTCCTGATACCGGCAATGGCAGTGGCCTTAAATTGTTTGTACAGCATCTCATTTACATAGTCTTTGTACGTAAGTGGTGTCTACAAACACTATTTACCCCGTGGAAGCCAACACATTACATTGAACGAACTAAATCCAACTGAAAGCTCTTGGCTTGTGTAGCTAAATCGCTTTCGAACAATTTACCACATCCATCTATTTGATTTCTTATTGTATTGTGTATTTAAGCATTCACTTTTCTCACTACCACCACTCTCTTCTCATTTCCACACGCTCTCTCTCACTCTATATTTGCAGGTGTTACAAAGCAGGTGGGCGATGCGTTGTTGCTTGAGGGTCAGCAGCGGAGTGGGCGTGTCGTCAGCATCGGTATTGCACCCTGGGGTATAGTGGAGCGTAATCATGAACTTTTGGGGCATAATCGAGAGGTGCCCTGTCACAGCATTAGCTCACCGAGGTAAGTGCGCAAGTGTGCGTGCGTGTGATTGGGCGCTTTGGAGCTCATTAGAGCAACTGGGGTCAATTGCCTTGTTGCTTTAAACATTATATTTATTATGTATACAGTTGTGACTATGCAAATTTGTGCTGAGTTCAAAATCTCTACACCCCTTAACGGTAAGAGTGTGTACAGGGCAACAGGCGCCGGCAGCAGGCTTCATAGTAACCCTCACGACTGTGGTCGCTCTACTGTTGCTTCTGACACCAGGGTGGCCACCAGGTGTTGCCACTAAATTGCTGTTTTACGTGTTGACTTTGAACCCAACGAGATTTGCATTAAATTTAAATATTTATTTTATTTCTTTGTTATGTAAAGCGAAACATTTTGACAGGTTACTTATATTTGCTTTATCTATTCACTCCCGCTAGGTCCAAATTAGCTGTGCTGAATAATCGTCATGCTTACTTCCTGCTGGTCGATAACGGTACACAGGCAAAATATGGCGCCGAGTTGATATTGCGACGAAAATTGGAGAAATTCATATCGAACTTGAAGCTACATCCATGTAAGTGTATTTGTAGTAGTCTGTAAGTGGAAATAAGGGGGGCACAGAACATTCAGATCAATATGGGATTGTTAAGGTTAGGGTAGTTTAAAAAAGCGGCTACACCAGATTTCTGTAAAGTTACTAAAAAGGACTTCAAGAGCTCCGCATAAGGCTTCTTGATTTGCTTATAGAGGTTTAGTGTTGTTGTTGTTATCCCAGCGGCAGAAAACTTACCTGGAGTAATTTCAAGGAATGGTGCCAAGTTGACAGTCCTTAACCGGATAGATTCCGGGTCCGTTCCGATTGCTTAGACCCTACTGTCATTGGAACGGAACAAAGATTTATACGTTCTAGCTTTTCGGCTGTTCACAGAAGATGAGTTTTGAAATTTTTGAGTCTACTATATATATCATGACATGAGGAAGGGAATCCAGCGCAGTGTTCTGTATACAGAGATCACTGACCAACTAATGGAAGTTGCTCGCCTAGAACCCAAACAAAAATGGAAAAATAAGATTATTTCCCTCCATTAACTTTAATTAGAGTTTCACAATTCTCCGTCTAATCTATTCGCGTTAAAAGTTAATTGATCGTAAAAGAAATCAGTCATAAACTTGCTAGGATCTCGAGTCGGTGTACCTATTCTGTGTACCTCTCAACTAATTCCAGCGCAAAATAATCGGTAATCCGAAAAAAGAGTGTGAGGATAAATAACACATTTATGCTCATCGGAAGCGATCTTTATTGTTCCACCAATTAAATACTTCAAGGGCTCCCAAACGCAAATCATCCTAACACCGACAATTTTGACGAATATGCTATTTTAAGTTTGGTTAAGTTAAGAAGACATAACCTCTAAAACTCTTATACTATAGATCATAAAACCCTCCCAAATCGACAAAACGCTTTGAGCCTATCACAAATTTGTTTAGAAAGGGAATGCCAGTTTCGGCTACCAGGGGTCGAACTTAATACTGCCGAGGCTGAGCAATGAAAAAGAATGCCCAGATGTTTTCACCTTATCCTGCTCCATATAACTTTGATAACTTGCGTCCAACCAGATTTTTAGCCTTACCACATGAAAGCCTTTTAAACAATGTCCAGTTATAATCCCTTCGATTGCGGCAAGATCAACTTTGCCAAAGGCAGTTAGTTAACTAGATCTGATACTTTCAACTCTAGGCCAAATAGGTCACCCAATTGGGCAAAAACGGGTTATCGACCATCGCCTGCTAAGCGCACGCGAGGTCCATTGGTTCAGTGACAGAAAGCAAGATGCTGATGGAGAATCAACTCTGTCTATTCCGATATGAACACGGCAAGGATACCGCCTTTAGCTAGCTCATCGGCTTTGTTTTTAGCAGCGATTCCGCTGTGACCAGGCAGCCAAACGAGTCTGAATGTAGCAGCTTGATGCTATTTCTGGTGAGGACATCAATTTCTTAATAAGCTGTGTGCGTACAGTTGGTGCACTCTGCGCTAGCATTGCCGTTCGGCTGTCGGAATAAATGTTAACATCGCTGAAAAAGATCCTTACTAGCAACCACTTCTGTCTCCTCCTAGCTTCCATGGAAAAGACCCACTTTTCTATCAACTCCTCTACATCCACATTTCTTTCGACGGTATGTGAACACAGAAAAACTTGCCACTAGTGGCCTCTGTGAGGCAGCGATGTAAGTTTTCAAGAACGCAATTGAAGGAGAAGTAAAATTCGGCGGGTTCTTGTTCGAAGCCCTTCACATGCCCTGCTTCCCTGAGACTCAGAGCAGACATCGCAGAAACGCACCGGTCTGCCATGTCCACGATGGCATTAAGTGCCATTGTTGGTGTGTTTCACAGTGCTCCAGAGATGCCTATGAGCGCCGCTCTTTGTACACACTGTATCCTTTCTATTTGTAGAACTTTGTGAAAGATCTGCGCGATCCTTTGAAATGTCAATGATTTTAACAAAGTGATGTAATCCATACCGTTTACTTCTTCGTTTTGTCACTTGCTGACTTCGTTAAAACTCTTTATAAAATAGATATAAAAATTACATCGTGAGTTTAAATACATGTTAGAGAAATTTTTTTGGGGAGGCTACGGTCCTGAATTAGAATCTTCCATTATCCATGATTTCAGAAGAAATATTATTTAAGTTTTAGTGATCATCTAAAAACCCATCAATTCCCCTATAATAAAATATTTGTTTAGCTGCTAATAGCTCTTAATCTCCTCACATATTTTGTTGAATAAAATATCCATTGTAGTCCTTGTTGTTTCTTATTAGATTGCAAATGTTGCCTCCCTCCTTCATTGGAATTTTTTATTTGCTCCCACAATGGCGACTTATTCAACTCGTAGAGTAGCAAATTGATTTGCCATTATCGTGCTTTCTGCGTCGTTTCATTTTTCAATGCGACTTTTATTCAGCAGCCATATCAATTTTGCACACCCCGCCGCCCACTGTGGCCGCGTCCCCGAGCATTATGCCACAAGTGTACTCGAGAGTGGTTGAGTCCACAAGTGCTGGTATGTGTTTATGTATTTTCATGTTTACACACACACACACACACACACGATCATATGTGAATATGTTTGTGTTCGCCTTGCATTGTTTGCCTGGCTAATGTTGGCTTTGCCTTCGAATTGATTTCATCTATTTGCGCCAATGCTGCAATTTTTCTTCCGCTCTGATTTTATTTGGACCGAAATTCAATATTTTATTGTTTTTGTAGTTGTTATTGTATATACACTAGTTGGTTTACCGGTTGGTTGGCTTGGCAAGCAGGAAGTAGATGGAAATGTCACTTGTGGTTACCGAATGCAGCGCTGAAACGAAAAGGCACACACACACACACACATAGAGCTATACATGAATACACACGTTGTTACACTCATGCACATAGAGGCACAAATTGTTTTGGGAAAATGTGCAGCAACTTGTCGCATATGAGCAGGTGCTGCTCCGCATAATAAATAGCTGCACATGGGAAAGCCTCCACTGGCTTCGGCCATTTCTTGAAGAGAAAAAAAATCCATTTGCTTCGCCTCATTGATTGCCTGAGTTGCTGGATTGATGCAGTTTATATTTTATTTTATTAAAAGAGCGTGTTTTTTTTATGAAAAGTGCGCTTTTGCTTGCCTGAATATTTCATGATTTTTTGCTGACCAAGTTAATGGAAAATGAATTATTATTCCTTATGTTCGCCAGCATATTGTTCCATCGTCTCATTTACTTCAAGGCAGTGAAAAAATAAGGTGCCAAATATTCTTCTTTGAGTAAGAAACAGTTTGGTTGGGACTCTAAAGCAACTTTGTTTTGTATTGTCAGCGTAGCGAATGTTCAGTGGTTCCATAGCCTCACCGCCAGCAAGAACTCATGAAACTATTACATTTCGAACGTTAATGTTTTTTTTCTTCAAATTTCTTCCATTTCGACTTTCAAACGGTTCAATAACGGTACGTGGCATTTGATGGTCTTTTCTTTCTCAAGGTAATCAATACAAATTTTTCCATGCGTATCACAAAATGCAGACGCCATAACCTTGTCAGTCGACTTCTTCATTTTTTCATGCATTCGAGCGAGTTTTTCGAGTGCAAACCACTCGGGTAAATGACTGTCGATTGGACTTCGGAGTGAAGTGAGCCATGTTTCATTCATTGTCACATATCGACGCAAAAACTCGGGTTAATTAGGCTGGAATATCTCTAAACACTGCTTCGAATTATCAACTCGTATTTGTCTTCAGTTAAAAGAGAGCTTGCGCAGCACCCACTTTGCTCAGAGCTTTCTCATACCCAAATATTCGTGAATGATATGATTTTATACGTTCAGTTAATGCCTTTAGACTGCCTGCTTTTTCGAACAACTTCACTTTGCGGTCATCCAAAATAATTTTGTGAACTTTTTTTTGACGTTTTCGTCGATAAAAATATTTTTTGGGTTCAAAATCATGTCTAAATTTAGCATACCAATCCTTGATGGTTGATATTCCTAGGCAATGCGCTGAATCTCGTCGAATTAAAATTTGCTTTTAGTCCATTTTTTTTTTAAGAACAAAACCTACTTCACTCAAAACGGTATAACTCACAAGCTAATGCTTTGACAGCTGTGAAATTTATACACTCGTCTTTCAAAGGTTAGGTCTAACGAAACTTCATATGGATTTAATTCTAGTAGCGCCATCTATGCGTTTATTGGACTGGAAGTGTTAATATTTAATAAAAAAATGTTTTTTTTTTTGGTAGATAAAACTTCTGAACTGTTTCAATATTTTATAGCAGTTCATAGGTACGTCTTCGATAAAATTCTGAATTACGAAGATTTCTTTTTTTTTAAGGGAAGTGGGTTTCATTAATTTCCAATTCGGTTTGAATTTGAATTCGGTTTTGAAGGTGAAAAGATTCAAGAAAAATAAGTGCATTTCAGGCTGCTGTTGTCTTACTAGATCGGAGGATTTTCTTGTCCATGAATTTCGTTGAGTCTGAAAGGCTTCGAGATGTCCTCTAAATTTCTGTTCGTAAAAACTAGCAATTTTTCAGCATCGAATTCGCTCCAAGATCACTGTGTGGATCAAGCAAATCCGTCTAATGTCTTACTACTTTCCTTCTCTTTCCTTTTTTTATGAACTTTATCAGGAGCACAGTGTGGTTGCGGTGTGGTGGTTGACATATTAAAGTGATAAAATTTTAGTTCCACAATGGGCTTCCTAACGGTCCACGTATGTCATCAGACATTCGTTCTATCTACCTAGTGCGAGGATTGGCTCTTACTTTTATATTTCGGGATTAGATTTTTGTATGTGTTTGAACCAATTGTCAGGGCATTTTGCCACTTTGATTGAGGTGTCTCTCCAACAATCACCTATTTAGGTATCAGTTTGACAAGAGTCCTTAGTTTGTCTTTTTCCGTACTTAAACAAAATGAAGTCACTTTGTGCCATGTCTGTACTATGCGGTGGATGACTCATGAATCCATGTTCTGAGTGCTCAAAAATGCAGCTGTTTCGGTTAATATATGAATCAAGAACCCTTAAGATCGAATTAGTTCGATATGATGATTTTATCTACTGTTGATACTTTCATAATTTCTATAAGACTTTCTGGTTTCTGAGTAAAAATCCATATTTCTGGATAGACTCTCTCTTTATGTTGTATTTTTTTACAGCAATCGAAGTCGTTCACGAGATTCAAAAACAACAATTAGTTTATTTAAGGACTACTACTACTCACTCTTTTGGATCCACATTTATCCCAGGCAATAAACGGCTCTTCTATGTACTTACTTTTTTACTATGTACTTTCGAGAAATTTCCCTTGTGCGTGTATCGTCGCTGTCACCACACAGTCATCATTTGGACAGAGAAAATAAAGCGCAACAGAAGCACTGGTTAATGCAAATATTTTCGTCATTATGGCTGAAGTGCACATATGTGGCGTGCGCGCTATTTGTCAAGGCTCGAAGGATTCAACGCATCCCGCATGCCATTCCGCGGCCCAATCTGAAGTGATGCGAAATGATGAGATGTGTGGCATGCGGCAATGAGCTGCCAAGTGCCGCAGTGACAATGAGCCACTGAGCAGTGCGCAACAACAAGGCCATTCGCACGCAACAACAACAACAACAACAGACGCGTAAATCGAAATGACGGTATTTGGATTGAATATGTCAGCGGGAATAATAAGTTGCTCGGGACATTAACTGCTTTGCGCTCGGAAAGTGGCGCTGCATGCGTGCAATAACGGTATTTTTACGCTTGTCTGCGCGCTGTTGCAAGTCACGGGATTTACGCAACGCATATCTGTTGCTCTCACACGCATATTTCCACTTGATCAAATTGTCGGACGGCCTTTCGAACCAAGAGTTGCGAAAGCCTGCGAAAAGAGAGGCGTGGAAGTTCTTTTTAAAGCTTTTAAAGCTCTTCAGTAGCCATTGCGTGCGCGTATATTGCCGCAATTCTTAAATAATTGTCTGTAATTTAAATATCTTATCTTTATTTTTGACTCACTCTCACTCTCTTCCCTCTTTCTCTTTCTCTTTGCAGTTACACATTCCAGCACACCGGTCGTCTGCCTGGTTATCGAGGGTGGCACAAATACGGTACGTGCCGTGCTTGAGTACGTGACGGACACGCCGCCAGTGCCGGTGGTGGTGTGCGATGGCTCGGGTCGTGCGGCCGATCTGATAGCGTTCGTGCACAAGTAAGTCAACTATCATATGCCCTCAGCTATCAGCTATTAAGTTCTCCCCCATTCGGTATAAAAATGCATTGAATATTCCCTAAATATGCTTTCCAACTACAAACGTATGTTTGTACGTTCAGCACCTTTGTTGGTCACGGTCATCCATTTAGCTTTCGGCTTTTGGCTTTGAGCCCAATGGCAATTGACTGCTCTTGGCTGAGCGCACTTAGTTGAAGTTTCGTAGAATTATCTCTAATTGAGGTTAAATTTGTAACGGTTTATGTGTAGGTAAACACGGCTGGCAAATTGTTGCTTCTTAAAGTAAGTAAAGAGCTCTAAAAAAAGGTTGCCTAAAAATTGTCTTTCCTTAATTAAAATATTGGGTCATTTTTTGTGTGAGACTACTTAAGGACCAAAGACACTCGAATATCTTAAGAAACATGGCAAATAAGTCCAATTAAATGTTTATTCTGAGAAAATAGTCGCCCCAAGAAAGTTGAAAGAACACACAATTTTATTTGGGTATCAAATATTAAACTTTTTCTAGTTTTGCTCTTAATACCAAGGGGTTAACCTGGGATATCTCAAAACCTGTGAGGCTGGTCCGTATATACAGATAGACAGTCAAACATCGCTAAATCGATTCAGCTCACCGCTGTATTACAGTTTGGCTATGAGAGGCAGGTTAAGAGGCCACAGTTACGCCTTTCTAACGGTGGTGCCATAAAGGTATTGTAAATATTCTGCTTCAAAGTGCAGCCTCCTTCAGGAAAGTTTTTTTTTACCCTGATAACTGAAGAGATAAACTGCCTTTGACCTCAATAGCAACAACTTGAAGCTTTTTCATATTAGACTTGCATGGATGCAGTGGAATCGCCGGAAACTACAAATTAGCTTGCCCATACTGCAAGTTCATCCGATTGAACGCGAATCATATGTCCTCAAGCGTTCTTGCGCTGGACCCAAAGAGCTCCAGTGAGCTTGGCTGGCTTTGGCCAATAATCAGAACTTGCAACTGCGACATCCCTCTGGCCCAGAATGAACCGTAGAAGGTTCTCCGAATTATTAAGTTATTAGTAAACTCCATCTCGCAATTCTACGTTTTCTGACTGGACCATGTGTAATCCATTATGTTCTCACACTGTGCAGCTAAATATGTTGTCAGACGATCTTTGCCAAAGTTGGATACAGGAAGGGGAGGTGAAATCATTTAGCCACTTTCTTTTCCATTACCCGACTTTTGCCACAATGATATTGAAATATTGGTGGACTTAGCTAAGTGGCTGGGATTGGTATAACCCCCTTAATACAAAGAACATAGTATATCTGTCCAAGTGAGATCCAACGATTTTGTATCAAACCTACTACCTAACCTAGCCTTTTCTGAACACCGGTCCGAAAAAAAAGTTCCCGGATAGATCCTCTGTCAGTAAAAATCAAAAGGGTATTAATCATCACATCGCCTTCTCACATACCGTAGTTTTGCAAAGTGTTGACTAATGCTGGTCACTGTCTGGTAGCGATACATGCGCCCAGAATGAAATTAACAGATCGAGGAGACTTCAGGAAATGTCTAGAGCCGCATAAGCAAAACTGGTGGTACCTGGAGACCCCACGGTATGATACACTTGAGGAGATATCGATAGCGAGGCCACAGAGTCTGTTAAAATTCGTGTCAAGCGCAGACATCCTAAAGAATGACTACTCCTCTTAGTAAGCGAACTCCATTTGACATCTCAAAGGACCGAAACTGGTCTATGCGTTTCTCATTGGCTTACCAGACTAACCTAACCTAACCTTTGGCTAATGCTGAGGCAACCTTATCATCTTTTTCCATCTCTCTTCGACATTCCCTAATATTCGAAGATAGCCACTTCTTTGCATCTAACGGGAAAATACATGAAACTGTGTTGGTATTGATTTGTTGATTCTGTGGTGTTTCCAGTATGTTATAATTCATTGTCCCATCATAAGTTAAAGGGTCAGTGTGCTATAAGGTGTTCTTATCTGCATTTCTGATTTCCCAATAGCTGATCCAGCCTGTCTAATCACGAATAACTTGATTGCCGACCTGAATGGATACATAAACGAAGAAATAGATTGTTTCATCTCCAGATTAATGATGACCCATAACTTTTTCTAGAAGCTCCAGAAAAGCTTATCGCCCTCTTTAGACTGAGCTTTAATAACAATAAGTGGATATTTTAAGCATTTTCCAGCACACCCACACAATAAATTCAAATGAAAAATTAGCATTGCAAAATTTGCATTTCACCTTAAACCGCGAAGGCCACAAAGACCACCGAGTTGCCAACTACTTACGCAACTTTGCACTAATTCATTTGCAATTCAAAATTGTTAACCTACTTGTTAGACATTTGTTCAGTTGCGGTGGCGGTTAGTGTGGTCCACATTGTTATCTATTTTATTGTTGCCGTTTTAAGTCGACGTTTGGCTCCACTCCAGCATAATTACAACAACAACTGTTTGGGCCGAAATATTTAATGTAGAAATTCAAATGATCCGGCATCATTCGCAAACGTCTCCAATCAGTTGCAGGCGTCGTGAGCGGTGTTACAGAGAGAGAGAGAGTGGGAGCTGTGCCCAGCTTGTCACTCATGTTGTTGACCCTGTTGTCCCGGACCTGACAGCGCATCAACATGCTGGCGACACATTTTATGTATAAAACTAATAGGAATGTGCTGCTATAATTTCACGTCTAAGTAGTTCTCCTTGCTGCCGTTTTAGCCGTGAAATTTGTGGCAATTAAGTAAAATGAATTCTCTCACTCTCGGCGCCCCGCTCGGTGACGGATTGCGTGTGGGTTGTGGTATGACGTTGTTCTAAGGCAGTTACTTATAGTGGCCACTTTGTTGCTTTCCTACGCATACATACATACATTTACATATCTGGTATTTAATTAAATTTTTTGCCATTTTACTCAATGTAATTAATTTAAACTGCGGGTGGTTCTTGCGGCAGCTTAAAACGCGTGGTAATTGTACATGTGTCCTTAGAGTGTTTGGTGCTAAAAATATGAAATAATTTTATTATGCTAAAATTTTAAAATTAAATTATTTTTGAAAAATTGTCTTATATTATATTAGGAAGCTGCTGACAGCTTTGAAAGCTTGCTTGGCCAATTTTTCAGAAAATGTAAAATTGCTCCTGGTAAATCTTACGAGGTTTGACAATTAAGTGATGAGACTGATTTTATTGCCGCGCTTGTGGTAAACCTGTGATCTTGAAATTCCCTTTCTCTTTTTCCGGCATCCCTCCGCTCTCCACTGATATATGTATGTACCATTGCTCTTGCTTGTTTAGTTCGCCTGCTGCATCAAGTTGAGTAGACGTGTGTTTGTGGTGCTCGTCACGAAAATGGAAAAACGAAATCAAGAGCAACGCGGCGCGATAAAATTTTGCGCCAGATTGGGCGAAACTGCTTTGGAATAGTACGCTAATATTGTAAGAGTGTATGGTGATAGTGCTCGTAGTCAAGTCAAAGCTCACAATGGTTGTCTCCACGCGCCCCCCGCCCGAAAAAAGCTCGCATGAGCAAGTCGAAGGTGAAAACGCCCTTTTTGATAGCCGTGGAATCGTCCAGAAAGAATTCGTTCCACCGGGGAAAACTGTGAATCAATTCTACTATTGCCAAGTACTCGAAAGATTGCGAAAATTAGTCAACAGGTTGCGTCCAGACATCGCTCGTAATTGGATCCTTTATCACGACAACGCGACGTGCCCACCGCCTTCAGCGTGTCCCAGTATTTGGCCTCTAAAGGGATCGCTGTGCTGGAACAGCCGCCTTATTCGCTCGACATGTCACCATGTGACTTTTTTTGTTGCCTAAAATAAAATCGGTGGTTAAAGGAATCCATTTTGAATCGATTACTACTCGCGGACATCCCAGTCGAAGCGTTCCAGAAATGTTACGAAGCATGGGAAACGCGCTGGAATCGCTGTATAGTTGTCCAAGGGGACTACTTTTAAGGGGATGGCAGAGTTGTAGAATAATTTTCAAATATACGGTTTTTATGGAATCTGTCTCATTACTTAATTGTCATACCTCGTAGTTATGCAAAAATAATGGGTTGTCAAAAAAGTCTTGCGGTATTTTTATTGAATCAATTCGTGTGGCAGCCAACATCGAGCTTCTTAGTGACTCCAAGCTTCTTCAAATGGCTTATAACGGTTTGATGACTACTATGCCGATCTCTTTCGACCAATTCAGCGATTTTATGGCAATTTTCGACGACAGGCCTTCCGGAGCATGGCGCATCTTCGACCACCTCTACACCAGAACGAAAACGTTGAAACCATCGTTGTGCGGTGGAAATGCAAACTGTATCGGGTCCATAAACTGCACAAATTTTATTGGCCGCTTGAGATGCATTTTTGCCTTTATCGTAGTAGTACTGTAAAATATGCCGTATTTTCTCTTTATTTTGCTCCATGTTTGCGACGCTATAACTCACGAACGACTTAAGAGAAACGACAATCAATCAAACTTGTGTTAGCGCGTGAAATGAGCTTTCCAAAAAGGTATAGCATGACCCGATGCGACTAGAACTACGCGCTTTCAGCGCCAACTAGCTAAAATACCACAAGACTTTCTTGACAACCTATATTAAATATTTAGCCCCCTTTGTTCAATTGTAAAGTAAGAAACTGCAGGCCACTGCGCTTTAATTAAGCATATGTGGATCTTCGGTGGCAAATTAATAGACTCTATGAAGCTCGTCTGACCGTCTGTCCGTTTGACTATCTGTACCTATTGTACCTCAGTTTTTGAAATATCGATCTGAAATTTTGCACCTGTGCTTTTCTCGCCAAAAAACTGCTCATTTGTCAGAAGGGCCGATATCGGATCGCTGTAGCATATAGCTGTCATACAAACTAAACAATCGGGTTCAAGTGCTTGTATGGAAAACTTTTTCATTTGAGAAGATGTCTTCACAAAATTTGGCATGAGTTATTTCCTGAATAAATATGTCGCCATAAATTGCTTCGAAATTAAAAAGGAAACTACTAACCTTTCCCCACTCAAGGCACTTAATTTTGCCTAAATTGTAAGTCTTTGTCGAACAATCTCATAAAAAAGCTTTAGGCTTTGTAAGAATTTGTCTGAAATGTGACTGACTATCTCCAAAGCTTTTCTTTGGAAAAACTAATTGACTGAAAATATAACGATAACTGGGTTCGGTATTTTATTGCAATAGTTTTGACATTGTTAAACTGCTTAACAAGTAAGCTCCCTTTACTATGTGCAGACTTTCTCTGGAAATAGTTAGTAAAATGTAATCCTTCGTTGCAAACAAATTCTGAAAAAAAAAAAAATGGTTTTGTATCCTTTTCGAATACTAAAACCACATTAATGTCTTTGATTAATCGTTGCGTAACCAATATAACAATTTTCCGTCACACAACTTAACTGACAGAGTCTCAAATGGGACTCAAAGACAAAATCAATTATTATTAGACAATTATTATAGACAAAATTTGTTTCGAATCTATTACGGATAAGTCTAGACCGCGAAGGGGCTAGTAATTTTGGAAACAATATTAAAAGAAATTTTCGAGTGTTATGTATTTTGCTGAAATTAAATTATTAAAGCAAGTTCACAGTATTCATTTCATCCCCATAAACTGTGAACCATTTATGCTCACTGCTGAGAAAACTTGTCTCTAGTAATTTGTTAGAGGACTGACCTAAGTCAACTACGTTTTATAAGGATAATCAGCATTCATTTCAAATAGGTCTCTTCGAATTTCCGCTTTCATAACACTTTAATCGATTATTCTAGAGTTCACATATTCACAATAATATATGTACCTATACCTATACCTAACGGAAAGCAGTTGCATTTTATAATCCCACTTTTCCAAGCCATAGACGATCGACACAACGACCGAATAAAAGGTGAACGACTTTTTGTCCACCTTAGTGCCCAGTGGTATATTCTGAGAGAAATTTTATATGTATATGAAGAGCGGTAGTCAAGTGATCTTTGCTGGCGCTTTTCACATCATGAATTTTGCTGCAATCTCTATCCAAATTGGATGGAATCGGGTCAATATTTCCCTTAATTCTCATATTTCTCATATAACAATTTTGGAACTTCCAGTTGACTTTTTACCGCATATATCGGTAAACTCGTGAGTTATCTAAATGAAATTCAGAGAGAATCTCGCTTACCTGCATGTATACAAGGTCTGTCGCAAAAGAAACAGAACTTTTTAAATATAACTGTTTCTGGAGGCGCCACCTATTGGTGGGTATATGAAATAAAAAGTTTGATCTCTTGTTGACATTTCGTAAAAATTTTAAGACAATTGGATAACTACAATCGATGTTATCGATCAAAAAGTGACAGCAGCTTTTGGTCATCGGTCGTAAAATGCATTTTGAACAAAGAGCAAATATTAAATTTTGTTTTAAACTTGGGAAAACGTTTACTGAAACATTTCAAATGATGAAAAAAGTTTATGGTGATCAGTGACTATCCCGTAGTAATGTGCATGAGTGGTTTAAGCGATTCCAAGAAGGTCGTGAGGACCTCTGTGACGATCAGAAGTCACCGAAAAAAAGTCGTCTTCAGAAGTCAAAAATAAAGACAATGCTGATTTGTTTTTACGGTTCCGAGGGTATTGTACACCGAGAGTTCGTCCCACCTGGCCAAACGATTAATGCTGTGTTTTACCTGTGGTGTTATGAAGCATCTTTTGTCACGCATTCGTCGTGCTCGACCACAATACCGTGAGGCATGGTCCTGGCGCCTGTTGCGCGATAATGCGCCATGTCATCGGTCGACGCTTGTCACTGATTTTTTGACAAACAACTCCATATTAATCATTAATCACTCACCCTACTCACATGATCTGGCACCCTGTGATTTTTACCTGTTTGGAAAACTTCATTTGCCCATGAAAGTACACTGGTTTCAGGACATTTCAGCTATCCAAAAAGCGACGATCGATATTCTCAAGAGCATTCCGAAAAATGACCTTAAACACTCATTTGAAATGCTAATTGACCGGGCTAAACGCTGTATCGAAGGACAGGCAACTACTTTGAATAAAAAAATATCACTTTTGAAAAATATTAATATTTTGTTGTTTTTTTTTTTTAACAGTCCTGTTTCTTTTGCGACAGGTCTTGTATACATACGGTTGACCTTATACCTTTAATATCGGTCAGTATGTGGAAGTATCATAGTGAAACTAAGAGAGTACCTTTTTCTGGTAAAGGAAAATCCACGGCCTACAAATTATTTGGCAACATGCACTTTATTTATTCAAAGATGATGTATTGATAATAGTGGTCCTCCAACTTTTTGATACAATTTTTGTAGCACGATTTGTAGTACTTTACTTCAAAATAGTCTCAGTTTCGGAGATCAGCTCTTCATTCGACAAAAATTCTATCGCAGCCAGCATTCATTTGACATCTGAGAATTTTTTATAGTCACTAAAGACTAGATCTGGAGAATACGGTCATGAACTTTTGCCAACGTTTTCACTGACTTGAGATGCGGTGCATTGTCTTGTTAAACAGCATTTCCTTTCTATTCAAATGCGGGCGTTTTTCGGCGATTTCGTCCTCTAAACAGTCCAGTCACTGTTGGCGGTCAAAGAGTCAAAAAAATTATTAATGCGTATCACAAAATATAGACCTTGTCAGCAGACTGTTTTGCGTTTCTCCATGCTTTGGGCGAGTTCATCGTATGCAGTCTACTCGGACTGTCGATTGGACTTCGGTCAAATATCGAGGCAAAAACTCGGCTTTATTACGCTGTCAAATTATACATGGGCCTTTTGAAGGCTATAGCGAAAAAAAAATAATAATTTAGATATAATTTTAGTAGAGCCATACCTTTGTTTCAGATCGGGGACTTTTCAATTGACCTGTTATGTCGTAGTAAAATCGAGTCAATTTCGGTTAGTGTGATTACCTTCATAAAATTGCACGGAAACAAGCTATTGAGCAAACTTCAGTAATAACAAAGGTTAAGGCAATCAGCCCAGATTTTCTCCTATCCCCAATATAAACGATATAGTGATTTCGCTCCTATTTGATTTTCCATTTGATTTTAAAATGTTTGTTATTAAAAAAAAAAATATTTAAAAATTAAATTTTGACAACTTTTTTTTAGAAATAATGTCTTTAAGCGCAAATGTCAATGAAATTGTTCTAGACCTTAGTCCAAGCCTTATATTCCTAGGCATAAGTATTAGGTTTTTCCCTTAAACTTTGGTCTATTATTTAAAAATAAGTTAATAATATACAAACCATGATTGTAATTCTTTTCCTTTCCACCTTGGAACTTTCCAACTTGCGAAAGTATAAAATCTTCGGTTGCACCCGAACTTGCTGTTTTTATAACATGCTTATTTGCATAAAATCGAAAATTTTTTGTTAATTTTGTATTTAAAATTCCGTTCCAGATACGCCTCCGATGGCGAGGAGCAGCCGGTGCTGGAGTCTATGCGTGACTACTTAATTACAACCATTCAAAAGACTTTCGAAGTCGGCTTCGACCAAGCCGAAAAACTTTATCAGGAACTTTTGCAATGCACACGAAATAAAAATTTGGTGAGTAAATAAATTAATGAAAAGGCTGGCATCCACTGGGACTGTTCTTGTTTATGGAAGTTTCTTTGTGGCTTTTTGACCATTTTAATAATTTTCCTAAACAAATGGTCTCAATGCTGTCAACTTGCTGTTGAGCTTGGTTAACGGTAGGCAATGTGAGCTTATTCATACTCGGCATACTTCTGAGAGAGAGAAAGACAAATAAATAAAATATAACTGAAAGGAAATATGTACTATTTCTAGCTTTTATCTTCGTAAATATGTATGCCCGTCTATTTTTAATATTCTGCGAGGATTTCTGCCATTGCTAGAACTTAAAGCTTTTATTATTACTAGTCGTTTTAACCGTTATTAATGCATATGAAAATTGCGCAAAAATACACAAAAAATTCTGTTAGCCTTTGGGGATCCATAAATGTGCTCGCATATCAAAAAAAGCAGTGAAGAAAGGGCAGAAAGGCAAATAAGAAAATCGAAGTTAATTGATATTCAACCCGGTTTTCGTTTTAATTGTTTCGACTGACCGCAGCAGAGAGAGGGAGTAGTAAAACAAAGTAAACATAAAAACGAGTAGAGAAAAATTAATTGGAAAACGCCATTTTCTCCTTATATTTTTATAAAATTACCCTAAAGTTCGATTTTGTATCCCAAAAATGCAGAAACAAAAAGAAAAAACTGTCAATTTTAATTTTGCTAATATTGCTTCTCTTCTCATTTTTCCAATTACGCAGATAACCGTTTTTCGCATACAAGAGAAGCCTGAAGGCGAGGCACAGGAATTGGATCAGACGATATTAACGGCGCTCTTCAAGTCGCAACACTTGAGCCCACCGGAACAGCTGAGTTTGGCATTGACATGGAATCGCGTTGACATCGCTCGCAGCGAAATTTTCGTCTACGGCCAGGAGTGGCCGCATGGTAGGTCAATACTGTGTGCTTCAGCACTGAGCATAAATAAGTGGATAGGCAACGTATTGAACTTGCACGTACTTATTGTTTCGTTTATTATTATTATTTTTTTTTTTTGCTTTAGTTTTTTGTTGTTGTTTTTTGTCAATTTTTCCTCATTATTGCTACTTTCTTTGATTTGCCTTCTTGTAGGCGCTCTGGATGAGGCGATGATGCAGGCACTCGAACACGACAGAATCGATTTTGTGAAATTACTTTTGGAGAATGGCGTTTCAATGAAGAAATTTTTGACAATACCACGCCTTGAGGAATTGTATAATACAAAACATGGTCCAGCCAATACTTTAGGGTAGGTGGAATTTATTTTCTGTTTTGCATTGCTTTTAATTTTTATCTAAACAAGTACTTGACTATCGCTACTAAAGCCTAGTTCTTGTAAACTATAGTTACGACATATTTATTACTACAAACTCAACATTCCATTCCATTTATGGCTGATAAAGTATAGTATATGCAAGGTTCTTGAAAATATTATTTCAATTCTGCTCGACCGACTGCAAAAATCCGAGTTTTTAAACCTCCATTAAAGAATTTAGTTAATTTTCGGCTTCATCTAGTACAGCGATCTTCGATCCAGACTATAAGAACATAATATTGTCAGGAAGACAAGATGGTAGAGAAATATTGAATTCTGTTTAGATCGTCACTGAGGTCACTGCTTCTTCCGCTGAGCTCGTTACTTTTATAGAGTATAAATCTATTTTTCCTAATACTATTTGATATACCAAACACTATTCTCCATGTTTCGGACCCATTTAGAGTTTCGGAAGACATTCCCCTTTGCATTGAGAGGTCTAAATGTTTTTCGACGAAGGAAGGCATGTACTTGATTCCGATAGTTCAGTTTATATGCCATCTACATGTTATAGTAGTCCGACAAATGTACGGTTTTTTTGGTGAGAAAAGCTTGGTTACGAAACTTTATATCGATATCACGAAAAGTGAGGGACTAGTTCCCATAATGTACCGACAGCCGGACAAACATACGGATGATTAGACGGACATTGCATTTTGTAAAGTATCTGACGTTTCCTTTTTGGTGTCACAAAGATCTTGGTAAATTTGGTATACCCTGTTCAGGGTTAAAATAAAGTTCTGGTGTTAGTAGATTTATGAACTCAATATCGTTCAACTCAAACTGGACTGCAAATAAAAACTTTCTTATTTTTAAATCGAAATAGTTTCACATCCGACTCAACTTGATTTTTGGGAAGGTTACGCTTAGAACTGTGATTATAACATTCTCTAGTATAAGTGCGGTATAGGCTTAATATTTAAACGTTCGGGGAATTCAATTTGTAAACAAGTGATACAGATAACACATTAAGCGTACGTGTTCAGGGTGGCTCCAACAATTTGTTAGGTCGAGATCATAATATAAAACAATATAAACTTTCTTTCTCACCTCTGGGAGTTCTACAAGAGTATGCTCAAGTCTTGGATCCTTCGGCCAGTTTGTCAAGCTCTTTGTCCTCATGTATTTCGGCCTTTCTCTTTTTTGTCTGCAAATGCATCTTGCTTCCCTCTTCAACACTCGGCATATATCCCATCCCGCACGTGTAGTGCTCGATTGTAACGTTGCGTGGTAGGCAGTCTTTTTTCAGCATTCTTCATCTTACCTTGCCTTTTAGTTACCAATGGTTTCGTTTGTAGCTACATGTAAGGAGCTTGAAATGCCGTCTCACAGTTTCCTTATACCAAGTTGCTGATGAGTGCTCTTTGAGGACAGGAATGAAAGTTGAGTAGAAAATCGTTGTAATTACAGCTTCTCGACGTCAAACGTCCCTTATGTTTGTGGACGTTATGTTTGTTTTTTGCTACTCAGAGGCGGGTGCGTATCTTCGCTACAACATGATAGTCGTCCGAATCAATGTTAGGACCTCGGAGAGTATGCACATCTAAAAGACTGGAGGCGTGTCTTCCGCTTATTACAACATGACCGATCTGGTTGGTGACTTTTCGATACGGAGACAGCCAGGTAGCTTAGTGAATTTTTCTATACTAGAATCTAGTGTTACAGATAACCATATATCGGACCCCGGCGAAGTCGATCAGCCTCAACCCATTTAGGGATGTTTCCTCGTGGAGGCTGAATTTACCGACTGGAAGGAAAGAAGGAAGGCAGATACCTTCTTTGTCCACCCTGGTGTTAAAGTCGCCAAACACGATTTTGACATCGTGGCGGGCAACGGATTCTCATCCTTGTCCTGTCTATTACACTTCTTGAACGACCGTGATGTCAGTTTTTATTTTCACGAGGACATCAACCAGCTGGGGAGCGGCAGCTTCCCAGTTAAGGGCCGGATATTCCAGGTGCATGCCCTTAATTCGTAATCTTTAATGCGTTTGCCATGGTCGTCATAAAAGGGGGGTTTCTCCTCCGATGTTGATCCTGAACCACAATCCTGGGAGAGCGAATGGTTAGACGAATCACTTTAGCTCGCCTTCACAAGGTTGTTCTTTGGCTACCCAGAGGATACTCGGTCTAAGACCAGAAGTCGTTAATGGCAATCAGAAAACTTTCCTCACTTGCGTGAACTTCTACATATGACTCCACCCTCCAGCATATCGGTTACTATATTTTTTACAAACCCAGCAAATTGGCTCAAATTCATATTAGCTGCCTCAATGAATTTGTGGTAGGCTCTTGGTGTTTTTGTCGATATTCGACGATATTTTTAATCCACACCTAGGATTTCTGGGTGTCACAGTGTCTCTAGCTGTCCAAGTAGGACTATATTCGTGTCCTCGCGAGAAATCAGCCTATTTACCTGACCTAACCTAACCTTTTTATTGAATTCTAATTAAATTTTAAATAAAATATTAACTATCAATTTATATTTATTTACAGTTATATTTTACGCGACGTACGTCCACACATACCAAAGGGATACGTCTACACACTACACGATATCGGTTTAGTTATTAACAAATTAATGGGTGGCGCGTATCGGTAAGTAGCTTCCATATTACCATATATAGTTGTTGCATAAAACTGTTGTTGTTACACCAAAAAAATAACGGGGCAATAAGGTTAAGTAAATATGTGAGCTTGCCTGCGGCGAATGTCAACACTCATCAAAGGCTTAATGAGGAAAAGTTTTAACGCTACCCACCAATGCGGGCTGATAAGTAAAAATGGCGCGGGTTTTTACTCTCTGGACCTTCGCAAACATAAATATAAGGAAATAATAATATACTCTCAGCATTACATATCTACTTCTCTCAACTGTTAAACGCTTTCACTTGCTTCTCTTTTTGCAGCGCACTTAATCACTTTCGTTGCCTGTTTGGTTAACCGTTCGATGGGTTAATGGGTCAAGCGTTTGACGCTCTTCAGCTGCCCCTTGACTCTCTTGCTCTTATTTGATGGTGTGAAGTGTAAAGCCTTTGGCTTGCGGGTTTGGTCAGCACTTGTAAATAACGTATGAGTGTGTGTGTGTGTGCGAGTTTGGGATGCGCCTGTGTTAATCGGAGTTGTTGACTTCGTGCCTCAGTGCATGGGATTAATTTAAAGGTCCCTTGTGTGCGCCATTACACTCAATTCCAACAGAAATTTGTATATCGAGGTAATAGCTTTGCCTTTAAATACATATATACACATATATAAATGTGTGTGTGTGTGTGTGTTTGTACCAACAAGACGCTAGACAAATGAAGCTTCTCTTGCGCTTGCTTGATTTCTCGACCTTTGTGTGAAAATTGATCCTTGATAAGGATAAGCTTTAATTGTAAATTTCAGTACATTTCGTTGGATTTTCGCAAACGAGGCAAAAACTTTGTGTAGAAACTCAGCTCGCAGCTTAGTTCAATAATGTTTAAAATTTAATATTCTCGTGGCGAAAATGTGTGCGTGATTTCAATTTAGACTGTGAATTGTTTGTTGTTTAAAGTGAAAGTTGAAATAAAGCTTTTGGCGAAATATTCATCATATTGACTTTGGAAGCGATTAATATGTAGACACTGTATGCAAATAAATAATACTTTGAATTATGTGGTATTAACAATACTTACAGAGTATTTAATAGTTTATATTATAGATTGGCATATAGGTAGAAAAAGAAGCTTTAAGTGGTAAAGTTAATAAGCAATAATTTAATGTACGTAAGCAGTATTAAAGGGTGATCTATTTCGAAATTATCTACTTTTTTAAAGAAAAAACAGAAAAACTTAAACTTTTATGGGGAATGTTTGTTGTCATTCGAAAGTACATTCTTTGGCATTTATGTTTTGAAAATTATCCCTTTCAAATGTTGGCCGCGAGTACGTTTCAGACAGTCCATCCGTTGTGTCCAATTTTCGATGACTTGTTCGAACATTTTGATAACTGGTGAATGACAAGCATGATGTTTTTCTCCAAGGCCTGAATCGAAGTATCTGCATATAAATTAAACTTTACATATCTTCACAGAAAAAGTCTAACGGTGTGATATCACACAATCCTGGCGACCAATAGACCGGTCCAAAACGTGAAATTAAATACTCACCGACGTATGTGAAGTGGCACCGTCTTGTTGAAACTAAGTGTCCCCGAGATCACGAGCACCAATTTCAGGCATCCAATAATCGGTTATCAAGTCGCCATAACCGTCGCCATTGACGGTTACGTTGTTATAATTTTGAAAAAAAAAAAAAATGCACTCTGACTCCACCGGCCCACAACCCACACCAAATGTCAGCTTTTAAATCTCTTCAGGGTTTTCTTCCTCACAAATGCGGCAATTTTGCTTGTCTACATACCCATTGAGACAGAAATAGGCCTCATCGCTGAAAAAAATTGGCTCGAAAACGTCGGATCTTCTTGGAACTTTTCAAGAGCCTATAGAGCGAATCAATGCCGCTTAAGAAGGTCGAGCGGCGTCAGTTCTTTCACAAGCTCTTTTTCGTACAATTTCAATTTAAGATCTCGACGTAAAATGCGGCAAGTCGTTCCATGTGTCAGTTCTCAGCTACGGTTGCACTGTTGTGTTGGCCATAAGTTTATCGAAGTGCGAAAGACATTCTTTACAGAGCGTGAATTATCGTAATAAAGTTGAATGATTTGTTAATGTTGTTCGGGGATAAGTTTTTCCATGATGAAATGCGAAAAAATACTGAACAAAAAGAACATGACAAAAAAGGCTGATGGAAAATATATCTCTACTTGCTTCACCCATTATAATGTATTCAAGCGCTAACATATCTTCAAAAACCACCAACTGCATTTTTCAGATACCCCAGTGCACTAAGATTCCTCTCTAGAATGCACCTAAACCGTGAGGACTCACAACAGTCTTCTACATTTCCGCAGACGGCTCTCTATAAACTCTCATCAGTAGATACGAAGGTGGCTAGAATTTGCTGGCACTAACTTCTAGCATATCAATGAAGGGCATCCTTTTTGCTGAAATTGTTTAAAACATAAACATTTAGTTCGTTTCCGGTCAATAAATGGCTCTTGGATAATGACAAAGTCGGTTTCAGGGCTTCGTAGAAAAAGAGTTGCTTACTGGATATTCATTATATTGATCTTCGACCTCTAAACTATTCGTCAGCATTGCAAATTCCCCGCCATCGTCTTTATTGGTCCGATCCTCTTCGAACAGACGCTGGAGACTGAAGACGGATCCATCAACTGACGATCCGCCTCCCTGCCTCATCGTGTCTGAGAGGATAGGATTCATCGAGCACCACTGGAGGCAACTTAAACTTACCCAACGTAATGATGACGGAAGCAGAACGTACGGTAAGGTCCATTTCAAGCAAAGAGCCAAAATTTCCTAGGAGTCTAAGTGCCGGAAAAGTCACCATTTGGCGTTACCTAGAATACACCGAGCAGAGGAGAACTTGCTCTGCTTCCCCTGTTGGCAGCACACGTCTGACTGTAGCGAAACAGCTCATAGTAGATAATTCCTTGTTATTCCAACCAATTATATATCGAAACTTTCCTGAAAGTCACTATCTGATGACTGGCTTTGTCATCTTTTTCGGCTTACCGTGATGTGACCATGACTTATTTCACTTAAAGTTGTCGTAAGTTACCCGCCTTTCATCATTAGCCTAAATTCGTTTCAAAAACGGTTCGATTTCAATGCGATTGAGCAGCTGTTCGAAGATGAAAATGTGCTCCATGATTGTTTTTTTTTTTTTGCGTTAACACGTGTGGCATCCATTTATCGAGCTCCTTTCATATCCACCTCTTTTGAATAACTCCAAAAGTATTTTTTTTTATGTGCGATGCTTAGCTTCTGAACCAAAATAGTTCAAAATAGTGCTTACACGACGGTGCGACTCGACAATTTCTATTATTTTATCGATATTTTCGATAATTGGTCTTCCCGAGTATGGTTAATCTTTGACATCCGAAATATCGTTGATTTGCTGCCACACTATCAGATCCATAAACATATTCACACCGCCTGATTTGCGTTTTTACTTATATTAGAGCTTATATACTACACTCTTATTGTTTCAAAGCTAGGCATATGCCTTCCTAGTTCAAAACCCACTGAGGTCGGAAAATTTTACTGAACTTTTAAGGATTAAGAATTGTTTATTTCGAATTCCAGTAAAACTACCAGTCCTATAAAAAAGTGTTATATGGCAATGTTGTAGGTAAGTAAATGGTCTATAACTTTTTCTCAAAGACTTTTTTTTACATAACCTCAATATTTGTATGAAAATTTTACATAACTCAGTTTTTGGTTTTTTTGTTTTCGTCTTGTACAAAAAAATTTATTCTTTGACGAAATTTGGCGAAAACACATATTGTACTTTTTATTCAAAATATTATCTATTCTATTTATCTTGAACTAATATCGAAAAAAAAATCCTAATTTTCAATTAAAAAGTTTTAAATCAAGATATATATTTTCTAAATTCAGTTTGTTTTTGGAAGTCCATATTTTAGGATAGTATAAAATGTATATATACTATTACGTTTTTCAGCAGGTTTTTGCGGTGTTTTTTTTTTTTGTTGTTTCCAATACTATTATGATTTTTTTTTATTTTTTTGTCATTTTGAAAGGCTTCTGCACTAGTCTATTGCATACGCACTCAAAAATACTTCAGTACTAATACCCACTGTCATCCCAAAACCAACTCTTTATATAGAAGAAATATTGTTTAATAAAATCATCGGCAAGAAAAATCGTTTTGAAACACACAGGACAGCGTAATTTTTTTTTTTACGTATACATATCTCCATATTCGTAAGCCAATACAACATACGGAGATCTGCATTACTTATACGCACTGCGGCACCGTCTGTTGCACACCAGCAAATCGACATCTCCGCGCTATTTTTAGCCACGCATAAATTGTGCGCGGGCACTCGAATAGACATTTATGACAGCCGCGCATTTACATACTTGCTTGTATTTACACATACTTAATGCCACGCTCCTGAATTATTCATGTTGATTTCAATATGGCAAATCACTCATACGCCACCGGCTGCCTGCGCCGGAAATAGAAGCATGTGCTGCACACGAGTGTAATTGTGCGGATGTGATGTTTACGCTATTTCTTTTTGTTGGCTTAAAGAAGTTTTTTCCTTTTTTTTTTTTTGAGAAATTTTAATTTGTTGATTTGAAGACTTTTATGTTTTTATTTTTTTCTTAAATTTTCAACAACTTAACTTTAAGCAATTTGCCTAAATTCAATTTCTTTAATTAAATTTTCAATTTCCACTCACTTGCTTTAATTAAATTAAATATGCATTGACTTTATCCTTTATTCTTGTTAAACTTTTTCATGCTAATTTTGCCAAATCTTCAAGTCTATCTCATTTCACTTAATCCTTTGCCGCTCTTTTATTCGCTCCAATTCCTCTGCCATCAATACTTATTCCCTTTTTTTTAGTTTCTCATTTTATTTAACTTTTCCTCACTTTTGCTGGTTTTGTTTCAGCTGCGAAAAGTCAAAGTGCACCCACTTCGGGCAATAGAGTTTAAAAGTGAATGCTGTTCTAACTACGATTTGATGATGATGACGCCGATAACGTGCTCTGTGGCGTTGCCATTTTATTTAGTGGCTTTAGTAGGTGGTAATAACGATGACGAGGGTGCGCAATAGCGTTGAAAATAGATCCGTTTTTACATTTTGGGTCACTTTTTGTTGTCATGATGTTGTTGTAGCCTTTAATATTATTGCGTGGTGCTTATGTGACACAAGGGATTTATGTAGTGTTGGCTGGCGTTATTGAATTTTTATACTATGCTATATAAACATGTATTCGCTATTTGGTCTTTTGGTCAGTTTGGTTGCTATTTTGTATTTTTTTTTTTCTTTTATTTGGCAAGTTTGACCAACAAAATAATGAAATTTCGTAACTTTATGAACTTTTGCTTCTCTCATTTTTATATTTTGGTGCCTAATTTGCACCTCTTACATGTGGGCGTATACTTTTTTGTGTGTTTGTTGAGTTTCAGAGCTGACTCAGTTGATTGTTAGCTTATATTTCACTGCCTATCGCTGCTACAAATATATTTGTGCTTGTGGAGTTGAAGGGTTAACAATATTATACTCGTATGCGCCTATAATTAAAATTTAAAACATGAGAACTATGGACTAATGGATTTTCAACTTTTTGTTCGAAAGTTGAATTTGAGAGAATAGCTTTTTTTTTCTTATTATGTGAGCTTATAGGCTTTCTCGCTGACATCAATATGTCGAAGATCATTTTCGCTCCATACATTTTGAAACCGATAATGTGGCCACCATGAGTCAAATGGCGACTTTTTTCATTTCGTTTTTGTTTTTTTTTTTTTGGTATTCAAGTTATGCACATCATTAATTAACTTGTGGACAAAATTTTTTGATAAAATGGGCGTTTAATGTCCATATCTCCTAAACCACTTAAGCTACAACAACTAACTTTGCTGAGTACAAATCTTAAAAGAGCTGCTACCGACAGTGTGAAAATGGATGAAATCGCTCGCTCCCCATATAACGGTACTGTTGAAAACTACTGATAAATCAAATAAATCAATAACTAAATACACCGGAGACATTAAATTTTACCACCGATGGTATGAAAAAGCGTTATGGGAGCCGGTGCCGGTGTGAAAATTGGAGAATGGGCGTGGCACCGCTCACTTTTTGGTGAAATCCCACATCTCGGGATCCGACTGACTGATTTCGAGAAAATTAGCTGGTAGCAATTTTATCATATTCTTCTGTCCGCGTAAAAATTGGCGAAATCGGACTTAAACCACGCCTACTTCGCACATAACACAATTTTCCAGTACACAAATCAAGAAGTAATTATATAACAGAATAAAATTTCGCATTAATAATTTCTCTAAGATATACCACCCTATGACCAAAAATTGCCCAATTCCAAACGAAACTGTTCAAGCCCCCAAGTACCGAATATGTGGACCATCTATAGTTGACTTTTAACCAAAAATATCAGTCAATGTGAGAGATATGCGATTAAAATTCGGAGCAATCCTTTTCTAATAATGGTGTGTCTGTGTGTCAAAAATGGTTTAAATCAGGTCAGTACTTGCCTTAGTCCCCAAATAACTAATATAAAGATTTTCGAACTTCCAGGTAACTTTATACAGTATATAACGGTCACATTGAGTTATCTCAATGAAAATGAGATAACGTGTTTTACTCATAACAGTATATTTTTGTGTTTAAAATAGATAAATTAGAGCGAAAACTTGGCCCAGCTCCTATACAACTACTATCAGGATTCTCGAACATCCGACTGACTTTTGCACCTTAAAGTATTTCCCTGACTTTGATTTCTGTCAGTTACAAGAGTAAAAAATGTTCAGTTACACCCGAACTTAGCTCTTCCTTTCTTGTATTTTACATAAATGTTTTCAAAGTATAATTTTTTTTATCAATAACATCGCTAATAATTTTTTTTTGGTTGAAAGGATGGAACACTATTGCCAAAGCTTTTATATATTACGAGTAGATGAACTAAAATCCTGTTTGGTAAGTGTTCTCTAGGAACTATTTTCTACATTAAAATTTTCAGCAAAAGTTAACAATAGCAAGCTTTCATTATTGCTTCATTCAGTATTTGATTACACTCGCATAATAATAAATAAAGGATTTAATTGACGTCCTTGTATCAGGTGCAACAAATCTTAAACAATACTAAACCATTCCAAGCATATGCCTATTTTTAATATGTATAACTGTAACATAAATTTATTTTATTTTATGTTTCTTCAGCTATTTATGGGCCGTTGATGCTTCCTCTTTCACCAGTAAATTTAATATTTTCCGCAAATATTTTGCCCTGCCTGAGTGAAAAATTACACAAATTGTGTTTCGCCATGTGGTTTATTTGTCTACAGCCGACAATTTAACGATTTCCTTCCGCAATTCGTCCTGCTTAATTTAGCCAAATAACAAATAAAATAAATCCAATATACAAATGCATGCCACCGGACGTGTCACTTGAACGCAGCCTACCGAAAGGTGCCCAAAATAAATCCACATTTAGGTTTAAGCATTTACGTGACTGTGTGTGTGCTTGTTGTCTGTTGGAAAATCCTTTTTAACACTATCCTTTTTATACAACAACGTTATAACAGCGACATGTGCCTTTTATAGGCAGAGGACCTAGCATTAGCCATAAATGCCAATCAAGCACGCATTGTGCTGCACATAGCACTTGTATATACATACAAATATGATAGGGTGCTCGTTATTTCCCCAATTCGCTTGATTTTACATACGTAACTGAAATATATTTATTTTCAATTTAAATTGTGAATAATTTTTTTTTTAATTTTCTGATGTATTCTACATGAGAGTTTTTAAAATTTTGTAATAAACTTTTGAACTCCAACAACAACTTAAATTCTTAATTTAAAAGTCTTAATGATTCTTCCATAAAAACATCTCTTTAATAGTTACACGCCGCTAGCCGCACTCATACAGTACACCATGGCGTATTAGCAACACTGAATGTACTTAAATCACTTGCATGAAGGCTCAGTACACTTGATGCACTTTGACTACCCATAACTTTTAAATTAGTGCTTTTATGGAAAAAATTATTTACAACTTTTGTTAAAGTGAAAATTTTTGTATTAGAAAATCAATTTTTCAAAGTTGTCGAGTTACTTATTGGATGCAAAATATAAAAAATTACATGTTATATCAAGTGAAAGCCAAAAACATTGGCACGGTTGACGCAAAAGCTGAAACTTCAAGTGGCGTTTAAATAAAAAAACTCATCTTGAAGAATAGACACCCTAATATATATGTATACATATATGCATATATGTAGTATATCCCGTTCTTATTATTTTAAGGAATGGTCAATTACGCGCTTTCATCAGAAGGAGAATGGTACACCATAAATATAAATGCAGACAATAAAACATTGAAATACATATATACATATTTGTATGTGTATACCTGAATAGGAAATAAATTAAACTTAATTTAAAAACCAAAAAAAAAAAAAAAAATCCTGAAATCCTTACACTTTTCTTCAAATTTACTTTGGATTTGCGTGAGGAATTAAATACAAAACCAAATAAAATATTAAGGTAAGCTTCTTCGTCAATAACTTTTACACACAATTCCTATCGCTTGAAAAAATCTTTTCACTCGAAGATTTAAGTTTGCTAAAAACGTTTTACTGCCGCATTTGTGCATATACTTTCTCAAGAAACACTTGGTGTCAACTGGGTGATAATAGAATTTAAAGCATTTAATTAGCAGAAAATTTGCTTTTCTCTTTAAAAAAAAAAAAAAAAAAAAAATTAACTATTTACCCTTCAAAATATTCCTGTTTACAAAGGCAGATCCAAGCAATTACGTTTTGAGAAAAATAAGCCATGCAAAGATAAACATCTTAGTTTAAGTCTAAAATAAGGTACGCCCAAGCAAGGTAGGCTTCAAGTGTAAATTTTCTTATATTGAATAATCTAATAAGCTGTAAGCCCTGACAGTGAGTGCTTCTTACTCTGTAAGGAAATCATTGTAATCAATTTTCATTTAATAAATAACATAAAAAAATAAATAAATGACCCAAACAAGCAGATTTGTGTAGACTTAAATAAGAAACTTTTCATATCACCAAGACAGCAAAGCAAATTGCCCAAAATACAAAACACGAGATCGGCTTACAACAAAAATTATAAAAATTTGGTATTAAGGTGCCAGGAAATTGATCACATAGGATACTTATAGAGAAGGAAATCAAATTAAGACTATATTTAGGTGGACCAATATCGTCTAGATAAAAATAAATTGATGCAAGAAGTTTATGGTGAGTCGTTCTCACGTTTGTACATGGTTTACATGATTAAAGATGGTCGCCAAAGTTAAATGACGGCCTGGGGCCGGGGTCTAGAAACTACAGGGTGGCCCATATAAAATTTTAAATTTAAAAAGTCAATAAAAAAACGGCTTGATGTTTCTCAAAGGTCTAACATTTATTTAAAAGGTTGTTTTATGAAATTTATTTGTCGAAAACAATTTCGGATAAATGACCACCATGGCTGAGTTTACAGTAGCTTATTCGATCCACCCAATTTTGGAGTAGTTTCTGAATGGTTTCAGGCCTTATGACAGTTACAGCAGCTTGAATCTCGTACTTTAGATCTTGAATTCTTTCTGGATGGTTGGCGTAACATTTATCTTTAACAGCTCCTCACAGAAAATAGTCCAACGGAGTTAAATCGCAGCTTCTGGGAGGCCAATTCACATCACCTCTTTTGCTGATTAAGCGATTTTCGAAGATAGGGTGTAAAAGATTGAGTGTAGCGTTTGCTGTATGGTCAAGTGGCTTCAGCTGTTGCAACAATTGAACTTAATATAACTTCATAGCGAAGTTGTTCGCGGAATGTTTAATTCTTGCGATCGACGGCGAGTTGCGGTGGATGGGTTCTCAATAAGATTTTCAACCACAGTCGCAATATTTTCGGTTGAACGCGCGGGAAATAAACGTTGACGTTTTGGTTTATCCACCAACGAGCCAGTTTCACGCACACGCTTGACAAATTGTTCCACAAATTGAACCGATGGCACTTTTTGTCTGTCCTTTCTTTTTTTGTCAAATTTCTCACAGTTTGGGTTGAAGACTCACCACTTTGGAAAAAAGTTTTCAATATTTCCCAGTTTTCTTCTGGTGAATAGCGACCCATTTCGTAAATATTAGACTTTTTACTGAATATCTGTCACTTTCCGAATGGTATTTGACGTTTCCAATGTCGAAATATAGATAATTAAAATTTAAAACGTTAGATGGCCCACCCGTTAGTTTTCGTGTTGAATTGGTGGGAAAAGGGATGAAATTGTATTACTGTAAGAATTTTGGCTGAGAAATTAGATATGACATGAAAAACAAACCACAAAAACAAAAGAAAATGCTTTTATCGTAATCTAAATCTAATCTATCAGCTAGTAATAAGTAAATAAGTTTATACTAACTAGAAAAACACTAAGATCTATATAATAAGTTAATCTTAAAAATACCAGCAAAGACTACACATTTTGATGCAACTCATATTTTTAAATACCCATATCATGTAAACGACATTAACTCGCTGATCGGTCGTTCCAAACATTATACTATTATGAATAAACAATGGCTTTCTTCAATATCCAAAACCTTTAAATATTTTTAGGACACACATATGAACATATAGAGTAAGCGACAACACCAGCGCAGCACCTTACAAATTTGCAATTTGCTGTAATGGAAGACAATTTTTTCATCCTCAAATTAATAATTTTTCAGTTTGTTGATTTCATTTTGTAAATAATATTCTACTAGCTGACCCCGCAGCCGTTGCCCAGCGTGAATTTATGTGTTTTGAAATGAAAAGAAAGTTGAATTTATATTGTGTTGAAAATCATTTTTTTTTAATGTAGGGCAGCTTGATAAACAAATTTTTTTGTTTTCTGTTCTGGTGCGTAAATATACAGAGAAGATGGGTTTCCAATTCGTGAACACGAAACATGGCTTTTCTAGATTTATGCCACACTTCTATCTATCTGTCCTTTTGTCCTGTTGATTGCCATCACAAATGCAATTTTCTCTAGAAACGGAATATATTTGAAATGAAATTACTGTCCCCTTATATTCGGTAACTGCGTCACAATTTTTGAGGTTCTTTACACAGTTTCGGTGAATAAATGAAGATTGTGAAACATACAAATGACAGATCTAACTTTGAGATGCAAATTATGCTGCGGCATTCACGGCTTTGTCTTCATTGTCAAGACGATCGATCGATTTGTATGAGCGCAAACCCTTCTGAATCTGACTGTGAATCTTCCAGTTTAAGTCATTAACATCTGTATTTTTGGCAACTAAAACTGCGCGGGCTCTCAAGCAATCGCAGTTATGACAATTTGCTATTGTTGGGATAAACGTGATCAGTTCTTCTTTCGTTGAAGTGAATTGACAATAGGCAGGAAAAATTTATATCAAACCAATGGAAGTATCAATCGAAATTTGCCCTTTCCAATCATTAGCGAATACCATGTAAAATGTCATCGACAATATCATTTTTTTCGTATCCCGTAATTGACGCGAATTTGAAGGATGATATGTCGAAATGATCTTCGCGAAAAGTATGCGAACTTCAGTGGCATGCGTAGTAGCTATCGCATCGTCCATCATTTGATTCCAGTTATTATCATGTTCCAGTAATTGTACTTGCTGGCTTGCAAACACTCTACCATTCATAGTACGCAATGACTTAAATGAAGTTGAACCGTGAGGCGCACCATAGTCGGAAAACTTGCATGAAATGCAAAAGTAAATATCCTACAAAGCGTTTTATTGCAGTTCACGTATCGACTTACTGATCTCATCTCATTCAAGGCCAATAATCGCAATGTTGCTTTTTTTGGTGATGTATTTGCAAACGTATTTCAGTGATTTCACCAAACTGTAATACTCAAGTTTTGAATGTGAATTAGACAACATTGGCGAATATAGTACGATCCATGTGTTGTCAACTTCGATATTAACTCCTCTAAATTGAATGCTAAATGTTCTGCCATTGTCGTCTGGTGAGCGACGCCAATACAGTGGATATCCATCATTTCCAGTTTGCGTTTCCTAAAGAAATGCACGTGGATAGTGTTTCGTGCATTGTCAGACATACAAACCGAAGAAGGATTGTGGTGTTCGTAATGTTCATGAACCATATTGGTTTTTACCACTTCGTATAATTCTGGATCTATCTCTGGATCAGGAATTTCCGCAAAAATTATTGCATAAATTTAATCTAATGTAACCACCATCCACCATCCAAAAAAGAAGAAGCGGCAATCCTTTTCTTTGCCCCTCAACAGAGTACATCCAGCATCTAGCAGCACGTTGATTCAAGATAAAGTCCATCAAACATCGTAACTGTTGATTGAAAAGTCGTGTTATGACATCGTGACGATCGCTGAGTAGCTATCGCGGTCCGTAATTCAGCACGTACTATATGTCATCGCATCCGGGGAGTACTTCCTGCATTGCCTTGCCTTAGGCTGCCATAAATTGATGCCAAACAGAACGCCGACCGATATTAGCGCGACCTCTTCGTGGCTTCGTAACAAATTTCAATCAGTAATTGATCTTTTTATGTGAAACACGCATAAAGTGTTCACTGAATAATTTTCAAAAATTTTTCTTTTGAATAGCTGGATTAAAAAAGCAAGCGACCGAAATTGAACGATTCAAATAATTTACAAATCAAAATATTGAAAAACAAAACAAACGAAAATTGAAAAAAATTATATGAAAAGAAGTTATTTTTTGGAATTGTCCAGTTTTCCGACCCTTCATAATTAAAAGTATAAGGTATTTTTATTTCTAAACCTTCCCCGATCCACAACGAACACATTAAAAAAACAATTATCAAATTTGGTTCAGTCGTATGAAAGTTATGAGCGTACATACATTTTTGCGATTCATTTTTATTTATATAGATTACTACAATTTTTCAAGATTGTGCTGTTAGTTTAACATTTTTTTAGAGGATTATTAAATACCCAAGTCTTTGCTTTTTGATTGCTTCCCAGATGATTTTGTATGGCGAATGCTTTACAGTGCACACCACATATTACTTACTCTCTGGTCATTATCAGCTCCGAAAACATATATAACATTTCCCTATTTATCAGAAGTCCATATTTCGTGGTACTTAGACCAGTCTCGCCGTTTAGACCACATTTTCGCAGTGACAAGAGGATTTTTTGCGGGTTTGCAAGATTTCAGACCCAAGTCATTTATCTTTTTTGGATCGTTCGAGTGCTGCATATGCTTTCCAAATAGTTTCTCCCAAAGTTTTGAATCAGATGCATTACACCGGCTAGACTAAAAAATACAAATTTGACTTTTCTCTAAATTGCTCCAAAAAACATTATCATTTGTTGCTTTGCTTAATGGGTTAGGGGTAGTCAGAGGCACGAAAAAATGAAAATTTTCAGTATTTTTTTTTTGCTATTAAATCATGTTATTTTACAAAAGTAGTAATATGACATTATTATAGAATGTGTTGACTTGTGGTCATGAAAATTTCAAAAAAAAAAAAAATATTTAATTTTCAAAGTTATAGTTTTTTGTGTTGACTCAGTTCCAAGAAAAGGTACTTTGGTGACAAGCATAAGTCCTTGGAGATTCATCTAAAATCAAGCGGACAAACAAAATTAGTTTTATAAATAGATAATCCTGGGCCTGATCGAAGGATTTTTTTTTTTCAAAAATTAAAAAAATGGCGGCGTCAGGAAATTTTTTTCTAAATTTTTGGGAAAAAACCAACAGTTAATTGGTCTTAAACAATCGTCATTTTTGAATAAAAATCCTTCGATCAGGCCCGAGTTTATTATGCATTCTAAAAGCTGTATAAATTTCATTAAAATCTACTGAGCGGTTTTCGAGTTACAGTTGTCACCAATTCAAAAAACATAGTTTTGAGAAAACCGCATTTAAAGTTTGCCTTTTTGCTTTGAAGTGCCCGAGCTCTCTTTGTTATTTGTCGAATTACTCAAAAACTAATTATTGGCTCAACGTGAAATTTTCAGAGAATATTTTTAAGATATTACACTTAATTTTTTGAAAATTCTGATTACCCCTAACCCCTTAATAAAATGAAAGTTATTTAGTGTTACAAGGTCGTTAACTTGACTAGACGACGGAAATTTTAATCTATTAAGAATTAATTCGTTTAGATTTGGACATTTTATTAAAATATAAGTTGAGGCCTTTCATTCGTTCCGCTTTCTTCATACACCTAGCAATAGATATACGCTAAAAGCTATAGAGCTATAGTCGAGTAACTGAAGTTCACTTTCACTGCTTTAACTTAACCGAACAGTTAGATGTCATAAACCTTTCTTCTACTCTCACTGTGTAAATGTTCGCCACACGCAGTTATATTAAAACAAACAACTATTTACGCAAATGTGGGATGCCACATTTACCCTCCGGCTATGCAAAATCAATTTTCTATGAACTTTCACTTTCCTACTCGTAGTATTTACACAAACCGCTGCTGAGCATAACACACGCCCCCAACTCGCAATCTAACAAGCAATGGAATATGAAAGTGTTGCCATATAACGCTTAGGGCGACTATGCAAAGCAGCGATTGGGTTAAACGCGTTTAAATGCTCGATAAAAGCTTGAATCAATAATTGTGGACCTTGCAAATAAAATCGTTTGTTGATTTTGCTCATTGCTCCGGCAATCAGTGCGTGTTGCAATAACAACGAGTGAGCTGACCCTTTTCATGATTCATTGTCCTTTAAGCGTTTGTTGTACGTTTGCTCTGTGCCTTATGAGTGCGCCGGCATTGTTGCGCTTGAATGACTATTGTGTTGTCCCTGCCTCCACCCATTTTCCTTGTTTAACTTCAATTATTGTGCGTATTTACTTATCTCTGGGGCTTTGTGCGACAGCAACAGCTTACGTATGTGCCCACGATGTGGAAAGATTAGTAGGGGTGAGCTACTTGTATTTACTTTAAGGTCATGTTGGACTTTAAATTACTTATTTTTTATGACGCTCACTTACTCCTAAAATTTAAGGTTAAGTTTAGTTTTTACGGTTGTAATGTATGTATATAAAAAAACCAAATTAATTCGAACGTATAGCAACCATAGAGCACTGGGTAGAGCTTGAAATCTTTCTAGCATCAGATCAATTTGTATGACTATATCCTATAGTTATCTGATATCGGCGTATCTAACCAATAAGCAGCTTTTTAGCTGCAAGGTGAATGGCTGTGAAAGTTGCTTTTGAACTCAGAGAATCTGAGTACTTCGATGACTGCGAGACTACCACACTTTGCTGAAAGTGAAAGTTCTTCGATGACTGCGGAATGAAAATTCCAAAATACTTGGTACACATACAAGTACTTTCGAGGGAGGCAGGACTTGCTGGAGGAGAGGGGCGATCATTTGCTCCTGAGTGCAGCCTCCTCAAGAATAGTGTAATTAGCCTTGAGTTCACTAACGGCGCTAAGGGATGTTTAGACTCTTTATCCTAGCAGCTGCAGGATTGGTTGCAAATTAACTAAATTTATTCGGAAAACATCGCCGTGTTAACTTCTGTGAAACAATGCTTCCGACCAACAGGATATCATGAAACGTATCATTAGCGAAGAGTCTTGTTTACAACCCGGAAATAGACGATCAAGCGCCGAATATCCTGGCTAAGTGGAGCCGATGTCGACGATGTCCCGTCTTTTCTCACTTTCTGCGATGTGCCAGTTTCTGCGGTAACTCTTCATTACGTCGAAGAGTTCATCTAGCTGTGCCGCTCGGTTCTTAACATACCATATGGACGTTCTTTTGTTTCACCATCACCGTCTTTATAATTTGCATGACACCCTTTCATGTTTCTAAGAATTCCTCTTCTGTCCGTCTCATTTGAATAATGTACTCATATTTCGGTCATTTTTAAGGTCCTTCTGCGGGGGCAACTGGGTGCTCTTCTTTTCTCTTTGTTTTGCTGGTGGTACGTGTGTGGCCGGAGTTTCCCATGAGCCTATCTTTTCTCCAGTTTTGTCGGGTTGTTAATGAGTAATGGTGAGTGTACGAGATCTAAACATTCTACTACTTCTGCGAAATACGGTCCCGTATTCCTTGTCCTGGCCAACTGTACCTTTACCGCCAAAAAATTATGGTCACGTGCTTAGAACATACTTGAAGACCTGCCAGGGTTTCAACGAGACGTAGGTGGGAACAGTACATCCTGCCAGCCATTTTGATAAGATAAGAATACTGTCCTCACCAGTCCTTTGTCAAACTAATCCGTTCCGGGTTTCCAGTCCTTCATAAGCAGAATCTTACTGCTCTCGATTCTGATGGGCGCAGGCTCAGGGTTTTCGTCGCCGTCTGTGCAGGTGCTGCTCGCTGTATTGCTTCCTCGTCGCTTTGCTGCCTCCCTCTCGTAGGTAGGTTCTCCCTAGGTGCAACCTTCGTGGGGGTCGTCGGAGGTTCATTGATCTCTTGAGGCATTTTGAGTTAAGCCTTCCTCTCCTGCAGCTCTTGGTCGAAGGCTGTGTATACTATTTGCAGCTAACCTAATTAGCGTAGGCCGTTCACTATCCGCCAGCTGTGACTCTGGTAATAGACTGAGCTCAGCCTTACCAGTAGTATATTACCGTTATTATAATAATCGGTATTTCATATACTGTGCTTACAAATTAAATACTTTGATTCGCATTAACTAAAATTTAAAATATCTTCTTCCTTGCTCCCACCAGCTCATATTATACACGCCGAAAATTTCGTCCGATTTACGCCAAAGTAATGAACAGTTATGCCAATGCACACCGCAAATCCTCAACATATCAACGTTATGCGGGCGCAAATTCCTTGAGTTTGGTCACCGGATTGCTGCCATTCACAACGGAAATGGCACTTTTCGAATTTCCTTTCAACGAATTGTTGGTAAGTACGACGACGAGCGCCGGCATGAAAGGCGAGCAAATGACTTGAGTGCGTGAAATTTGCTGAAAACGGTGCTGCTAACGGTAATAATTTCAAGCATCATAAATTAGATGGCCAAATAATATTACATAACTGTAAATGTATATAAAGGAGTATGAATGCCGGCGCACTCAAGTCATACGCACTTGAACGATTTCTAAAGCGTCTTCTATAGTATTATGAGTACTTATATAATGCATTATGTGATTACTTATATATTATGCTTTTAACCTTTGTAATTCTCCGCATTTTCCCCTTCAGATTTGGGCTGTACTTACGAAGCGTCAACAAATGGCGTTGCTTATGTGGACGCACGGCGAGGAGGCGTTGGCGAAATCCCTGGTGGCATGTAAACTGTACAAGGCCATGGCACACGAGGCCGCCGAGGATGATTTAGACACGGAAATCTATGATGAATTGCGAGCATATGCGAAGGAATTCGAAAGCAAAGGTACGCGGCGAGTGGTTGTGAGATACCCGTTCAAATCGATTGAAAACGCCAGCAATATGTCACCTCAAGTGGCTTTAGTGATAACAAAATTTTTGTTGATCTCTATGGACTTCCAAGACTTCTCTTTTTTTCTTATTTGTGAGTAACACTATCTTCCACACTTTGCTTTCCAGGTATTAAACTATTGGACTTCAGCTATCGCACTGATGCGGAGAAGGCTCAACGACTACTCACTTGTGAGTTGCACTCTTGGTCGAACCAAAGTTGCCTTTCACTGGCGGTGGCCGCCAATCATCGTGCACTCTTGGCGCATCCGAGCAGTCAAGTCATACTGGCCGATTTGTGGATGGGCGGCTTGCGAACGCGCAAAAATACAAATATTAAGGTGAAAATTTAATACATAATAAATATTATTGTTGTTCTTTATTAAGTTTTTGTACTTAAGGTCAAATCAAAAAAGGTGTATTATCACTCAAACTACGAAAATAAATTGTTATGTACTATATACTTCAAAACCAAAAATATTTCCTTAATTTCGTAGAAATCGAAGATTGATGTTTCGAATTCCATTCAAAACAACATAACAAAACCTTCTCAGTGATAAAGTGAGAGTAAATCAAAGTTATTTATCTTCTTATATATACTGGCCAGAAGTCATGCCATGCATAGACCGACTGGTCCTTAGTAATGTCAAATGGAGGTTTAGTTGTTTAGTTAAGTATTCGTCCTCTAGGACATCAACGCTTTTTGCGAACTTTAAGAGCGACTTGCTTAGAGATTAAATTATACTCCATCTATAGTTGAATTACGAAGTTCTTAGGTATCTACAATGAATTATAGATAAAGTTGAACAGAAGCATTGGCGGTGTTCCAGCGTCTCTCTGCTGCCGACTTCTTTGGATTTTTCGCATATATCGGCATTACTAATGCCGATCCGGCTCGCATGTGATGTTAGTAAGCTGTGACCTGTAACTAAGCCAACAATCCTCATGTATTCCGTTTGACACCGCGTGTGCATTCCAGCTCACCCTGAACCCGCTCACCCAGAACCGTTTGTAAGTTCTTTCGGAAACACCGTTTTCAGCAGTGTAGGGTACTGGTTCGGTAGCCAGACAGATAGCTCTTGTGGTCATCTCATCAATTATTTAATTTTTTGGACTCCCTTTGTGTCCTGAAACCCAGAATATAAACAGCGCCATACAGGCCGATTTATGGCCAATGGACATTTTTTGACGTAATACTTTTTGAGATTATTACTTTAATTGCCGCTTGACAATCGACGTATTTGTTGATCTGCTTTATATTGTTTCCTACGCTGTAAGCTGCATCAGCCTTTTCCTGCCTGCAGAGACTTCTGCCTAGAAGATATTGTAGTTTTCCGGAATCTTCGAAGGCATTAGATTCCGCGTCTACTCCATTAGACATCAGTCTGTGTAGAAGTTGTAAGTTCCGCTGGCGAATCGCATGCTCTTGCGTCATCCACCCTGATTCAAGACCTTCTCCGCCAGATAAAGCTTCATAGATGGTGGCTATTTCATCTACACCCCAATGTTCTTGTAGAGAATACACCTAAGGTCGGTAGTCTGTTCATCATAGTTGAGTAAGTTTTCTAGTACCGCTGTTGAAGTCGTTTTTAGCGCCCTGGTTGAACAGAAACCAGCGGTCCATACCAAAGCCTCAAAACCGTAAAGTCAGATTGGCTTGACTATCGCTGTGTAACTAATGCACGAAGCCAGATGATAGGCCGTTGTAGACCCTTGTTCTTACATGCATAAGGATCCCCACTAGCTTTTTTCAGACTCTAATTCTCACTGAGTTTCCACACCAAGTTTCTATCCAATATTATTCCCAGGTACTTGGTGTGCTCGTTAATTGTTAGTTCAATCCCGTTGATCCCCCAATCACTGTTAGGACGGTGTCGCGTTGAATCTCCGGCTTTACTTTATCTTCATCTTGGAGCTTTAAATTGGCCTCTAGCATATCAAGAGGTGTAAAAGGATCTAGGAGTTATCCAGAGACTACCTTAAAGCAAAAAGCCGCAGGTAAGGGAAAACCAGAGATTCAATTGTATCGACAGGGGTGCGCTTCTTGAGACTAAGGTACACGCTATCTACGCTCCACGCCATCTTTCCGAACCTACCGCATTTTGAGGACATACAAGGGATAACTTGTTTATTTGAAGGACGTATAATCTGGTTTTACGTACAAGATATTAACCTTCGTAATAGACGGAAAGCAACTACAGTCCAGTATTTTCAAGATGGCGTCTTCATAGCAATCACTTGCTTTACCCAAAGTATTGTGAAGTTGTCTTTACATTTTACATTCATATTTACCTTCATAAAATCAACCCGCACCATCGACAGTTGGCATAGGTGTGTCCGGGTCTTCAGCTACTCTTTTGAAGAGCGCCTGCAGCAGCTTAAGTTCTACCGCTTGCTACTTGTCTTCAGTGTTTTGCCAAGGGGACAACATTGGATAATGAGTGGCACCGCTTAGTGCCTCTTGGGAGTTTCTCCCGATCGAGCAAGGTGTTTGGCTTTAAAACGCCATGCTGTTAAGTAAAAGAGTTAATATATACTTATAAAACATACCTCATCTCTTTATACCTACGATCATTTTTTAAGAAAAAATTTTCAAATATATTTTAATTTTTTCTATTTCCAGGTCATTTTAGGTCTTTTGATACCCTTTTATATCAGACATTTGGATTTCAAATCCAAAGAAGAGCTACAACAAATGCCACAAACCGAAGAGGAGCATCTGGAGAATCAAAACTTGGACAACGACGATTCGGATCGTTCGCAACCCGACGCCGAGGTATGTACTAAGGTTCAAATATTAACTTTGTTCTTTTCTTTTTCTAATAACTTTTTCTACGATTACGTTACCTTGTTAACCAGTTTGATTAACCCTAAAATAATTTATAAAAAATTCTACGCGATTTCAAAGCGTAAAAAACTGTATATATAGAAAAGGGTCAAAGTTTCAGTAATTTTGTTGTTGTGTACATTGTAAACTCACGTTGAAAACATTGAAAGCAGTTAATTAGTTTTTGTGTGAAGTAAATATTCTCGTTAAAAACTGTAATTTTCGAAAGTAAATAATTTTTTGAACATCAAAAAACTTAAAAAAAATAATTCAATAAAAAAAATAGTTTGATTAAAAGAAATTAAAAAAAAAATTTTGAAATTACTTTAGTTTTCTGAACCAAATTAATTAAATTCCCCACATTACGATCAAAGCAAAAAAATAATTAATATAAATTAAAAAGTATAATTTAAATTAAACTCATATTTTGATATATCCTTTCAGTACAATATTCAATTAATCAAAAAATTATATGCATTAAATTAAAATAAATAAAACTAACTAAATTTTAGCTTTTAGACAATCTAATTAATTTTTAATTTAATTACAATAATTTGAAAAAATTAGTACAATATTTTGAAAAGACTTTTTCACCTAAAAAGTAATTTGCAAAACTATTTAATTAATACAAAAATTTATTACACTAAATTAAAATTAAAAAAAAAAATTATTAACCATAAAAAATTAATTAATTTTTAAATAACTAACCATAAAAGATTTAATTAATTTTTGGAAAATTTTTGGAAAATTTAATTAGAAATTAATTAAATTCCAAAAATTGAAATGAATATTAATAAAAGTTAACTAAACTTTAGTTTTTAGGAAAGACTGAATTAAATTTTTTAATATTAAAAACAAAAGTCTTGGAAAAGGCATTAATTAAATTTAAAAAATAAAACTAAGAAAAAATTAATTAAAATTAACTAAATTTTAGTTATTAGAAAGGAATAAATTAGTTTTGTTACCATTACAATTGAACGCGTTTGAAAAAAAAACGTTTATATAATTAAAAAATTTAATTTTAATTTAATTAATTTTGGTTTTGTCACATTTTTAGTGGAAAATATTAGTATAATATTTTAAAATAAAATATTCAGTTAAAAAGCAGCTTGCAAAAATATTTAAATAATCAAAAATATTAATGCAAAAAAATAATTATAAATTAAAAAATAAATAAAAAAATATCTTTGAACATTGGCTTAAAAATAATTTTCAAATATAATTTAATTGAAGTTAATTAAATTGTGTTTTTTGATAAAATCGTAATTAACTACAAAATTTAGAATTTTTAAAGTAGGGATTTACATGTAAACAAATAGTTTGCGAACTCGATTAATTGAAAATTAATTTAAATAAATTTATTTCGCAAATATTTTTCCATATATTTCCAAAAAAATAAAAAATAATTGATAAAAATTAATAAAAATTTTTAATTAATTTTTCGAATCATTTTTTAAATAATTATTATAGCGAATTATTTTTTTTAAACTTAATTTGTTTAATAAATAATTTGGAAAATATTAAAATTAATTTTAATTTATTAACAATAATTAATTTTAATTATTTTTTATTTTGAATTTGTAATTAATTATTTCGCACACTTACTACTTTCATATTCGAAAACTTCATTTAAAATCTAATTTTTTGTTAATATGTAAATAGCAAACTATTTGCGAAATTAAAATTAATTAATTAAAAATTACTAAAACAAATTTCTAAAAAATTAAAGTTAAAAAAGTTTATAATTTATATAAAAATAAAAATTAAATTTATTTTAAAAAGTAATTTTTCAACCATTTTTTTTAAATTAATTTTTAAATAATAATTATCGCAAATTACTTCGAAAATTTAATATAACTTTTTAATTGATTAAAATTCAAAAAATTAATTTCAAAAATAATATTTGGTCTTTTGATTATTCCTAGATAGAAAAAATATTTTTTTAACAAATTTTTTTTAATTAAATTATAAATAATTATTATTGCGAATTACTTTTTTACACGAAAACTTAATTGAATGAGTAAATACCTAAATATTTTCGAAAAAAATTACTAAGATAATTTAAAAAATTAAAAGTTAATTAATAAATTAAAAATGTTTCTTTTAACTTTAATAATTTTTTTCGCAAATATTTTGCAAACTTAATTTTGTTATTAAATTTTAATTAATTTTTATTATTAATTTTTAAATAATTATTTTCGCAAATTACTTTTTATTTAAAAGTTTTCGAAAAAATGTCGACTAGTATTATTTAAACTTTGTTTTGCTCATATTTCTACTAATAAAATTTCCGGAATTGCTTATTTCAAAAATTAATAATTTACTTTATATAAAAATATGTATATGAAATATTGTACAACCATACTTATTGTATTTGTTCTGCTGCTGCGTTGCTGTTAAATTTCTCCAACTATTGCGACTACTACTACAAAATTAAAAAAAAAAAAAATTAATTAAAAAAATACTTTCAAATAAATACCGCTATTATAACTACTGCTACCTCTACCAACTCTACTACTATTTCTACTACCACTACTACTACATATCGTAGAACGCGCTAACCAAAGCGAAACGATCCATTTCGTTCAAATGTAGGATGAGCAGTAACAATAATCCAGACAAGGTAGTAAAACCAGTCAAACCAAATTTTTCCTTTTAATTCTGTGTAAAAAATAATCAAAACGCATTTTTGTTGTTTTGTTGTAGTGTCAGTACTAAAATCATTGCGCCTAAACTCTTTCAGAATCTATTTGTCTAAAGATATCTAAACTAAACGTAACCTCACTCTCTCTGTCTCCTAGTTTGTAAATATGTCCTCCAACAACTAATAAGCTCGTTTGTTAGTATAAAAGTCGTGAAGAAATAGTCAAACTTGTGTCTAAAATGTATAACCTTAAATTCTGTATTTCAATTTTCGTCTTTTCAACTTCTAAATTCTAATCTTAGTTACTATATACCATACTAATCTCTCTATATATATGCATACATACATATGAATTCGCTCCACTTCCCTCACTTTTCTTCTAACTGTGTGTGTGTGTTTTTATTTAACTGTAATTGATTTAATAGTCGTCTTCGGTTATCCTTTATACATTTATATATATTTATCCATATATGTGTATGTGTAGATTTGCTCTGTCTAGTCCTCTAAGCCTGCGTCTGCTGTATAAATTTAAATTAAAAAAAGTGTTAGCCAATATATATACATATGTATGTTCATAAGTAAGTCAATATGCCCAATTTTGTTTGTTTGTAATGTGTGAAATATCTGTTATATTTTATAACTGTGTGTGTGTTATGTCTACGTCTCCTTTTCAGTGTGTCTTCTGCTGTCTACCTCTGTATACGTACATATGTTAATTTATACGGTATTTTTTTAGTTACAAGCGACATGTTATTCTTATCCTTTAGGTGTCATCTGTCACTGTAAATCCCATTACATTACGCCAATACTAACGGGTGATTTTTTTGAGGTTAGGATTTTCATGCAGTAGTATTTGACAGATCACGTGGGATGTCAGACATGGTGTCAAAGAGAAAGATGCTCAGTATGCTTTGACATTTCATCATGAATAGACTTACTAACGAGCAACGCTTGCAAATCATTGAATTTTATTACCAAAATCAGTGTTCGGTTCGAAATGTGTTTCGCGTCCGTGTCCGATGAGCGATGAGGCTCATTTCTGGTTGAATGGCTACGTAAATAAGCAAAATTGCCGCATTTGGGGTGAAGAGCAACCAGAAGCCGTTCAAGAACTGCCCATGCATCCCGAAAAATGCACTGTTTGGTGTGGTTTGTACGCTGGTGGAATCATTGGACCGTATTTTTTCAAAGATGCTGTTGGACGCAACGTTACGGTGAATGGCGATCGCTATCGTTCGATGCTAACAAACTTTTTGTTGCCAAAAATGGAAGAACTGAACTTGGTTGACATGTGGTTTCAACAAGATGGCGCTACATGCCACACAGCTCGCGATTCTATGGCCATTTTGAGGGAAAACTTCGGACAACAATTCATCTCAAGAAATGGACCCGTAAGTTGGCCACCAAGATCATGCGATTTAACGCCTTTAGACTATTTTTTGTGGGGCTACGTCAAGTCTAAAGTCTACAGAAATAAGCCAGCAACTATTCCAGCTTTGGAAGACAACATTTCCGAAGAAATTCGGGCTATTCCGGCCGAAATGCTCGAAAAAGTTGCCCAAAATTGGACTTTCCGAATGGACCACCTAAGACGCAGCCGCGGTCAACATTTAAATGAAATTATCTTCAAAAAGTAAATGTCATGAACCAATCTAACGCTTCAAATAAAGAACCGATGAGATTTTGCAAATTTTATGCGTTTTTTTTTTTTAAAAAGTTATCAAGCTCTTAAAAAATCACCCTTTACAATAACAACAACTAACAAGACTAAAGTGACATATAAATAATGTCATATGAATGAAATGAAACCTGAGCTTTACTTTAGGTTTTATTTGTTTATTTTATTGCATTTCTCTTGCGTAAAATATGTATTTAAGGTTATCGTAGCAAATAGTGCAAATTAAAAAGATTAAAGCAAATATTTGAGGTTAGAAAAAAATTTTTCTTCTTGAAGTGAGAATAGCTATAAATGGGTATGATTGAATTTTTCTCAGAGTTTATTGTTTAAATAAATTACTTATATCACATTCCAATAACCCAATACCCGAAAGTCTTTAAACGCCTATTATTCATATAATCCAAATCCACGACACAGGTTCATGACGCGAGAGAATGCGCTCACCAAAAGCTTTCTTCAATAAAAAAATTGTTTCTTTGGTTGAATGACTTATAGAGCCGTCATGTTAGAACCAAAAGTCATCCCCATCAGCGTCCTCCAGTTCAGGCACAAAAAATTCATTAATAATGGCTTTATGGCGTTCCCCATTCACTATAACATTATGATCGGCTTCTTTTTTTAAGAAATGTGAACTAATGATTCCCTTTGCTCATAGAGCACTCCAAGCAGTGACTTACATATTGAGAATATATCGACTTGTGGATTATCATCACTCAAAGTATGACAATTTTGGTTATTATCTTACCAATTTAACAAAGTTTGCTGATTAACATAGCCATTCAACCAAAAGTGAGCGTCATCGATGAACAAAATCTTCTTTTTAAAATCTGGATTGGTGGCCATCTCGTTTTGAGCGCATTCACCACGACCTCCAGTTGGATCTTATAAGTCTGTTAGCCAAAATCTTTACGCAAAATCCTCCATTAAGTGGATGGGCTAAGCTGCAATGATTGCGCGCGATGCCAGATGGACTCCTTCAGGTCTTCATCGATTTTCTACTCCACAACTAAAATAGCATCTTTGGTGCGCACTGTACGGCGTCTGTGATACACTTAGTAAACCTGGTGCTATACCGAGCGAAATTAGCAGTTTCTTCACTGTAAATTGCGATCCAAACTGAATATAAATCAATTAACAGCTGTACAAAGACCAATTCGGAAAGAAGTATTATCTCATTGAAACCCACACATCTAAAAAAACATATGTTATAAAATTCAAAGAAGCGCTATAATATAGTTGGCAAAGTTCTTAACTGATTGAATAGTTATGGACGAAAAATATCGACAGTCGATACTGTTCTTGCAATATCAACTTGGCTATATATACAGTTACAAACAATAAAATAGAATCATACATGGTGCTAATTTTCCTTTCTAAAAAAATATGAATTTTATTTAAATTCAACTAAAATATATTTTTTTTATATATAAGTACAATAGTAGTAGAAAAAATATAATAAAAAACAATTCATAAGTATTACAAAAACAAAGGTAAAATATAAATTTCAAAAATTGGGAGGACAAAAAAATATAATTATAATATTTTACTTTAAAAAAACTACAGAGAACTAATTGAAAAAGTTACTACTCTTTATCGTCTAATAAAGATGTACACCTTCCACGCATAGACTCAATTAGGCTGCGGTAAGTGCTATGTGTAACAGAATACTAGACCTTTGAACCATCGCTCAGATTCCTACCTTATTTTTCAGTTTAAAGGGTCCAATGTTTTCCTTACCGATTTTCCATAAGTTTTCGATTAGATTCAGATCTGGTGACTTTACTGACCAAAACATCAACACCGTGATCTGAAAATCAAAATATGTAGGTCCGACAACACACTGTGAGAAACAGCCTCAAACCACGGACCACGGACCGCCATGGTATTTGAAGCATTTAGTCGTGTAACGGATATACATTTCTTTGTTTTTTTGGACGTCGGATTAACGTCCAACCATAATTCCCTGCCATATTAATTTTGCAATAGACCATAGAATGTGGAACCATTTTTTTTTTTTTTTTTTAATTTCTGCTCCATCCTAATTAATGTGTCGATTTTCAAACTGAAGCCGATTGCATTTATGTCCTCTTCTGAGCACTGGCACCATTCAGGACAAATAGATTTTTCGCCACAAGACGTCTTCTTATTGTTCTTGAAGTAATTTGTGTATCTAATTTTTATTGAATGGCTGCAGCCGTCTTAAGCGGACCACGCATTGACAATCTTGCAATATTTTGATCGACTTCCGCAGTGATTTTTTGTGGTCGGACTATTTTTTCAAGTTGTTTTCGGAAACTTTAAGGCTTTAAACATATTCATATGTTTGCAATATGCGTGTGACCCCTTCTTTTGTTATTATACAAAAAAATTTAAAAATATAATTGTACTATTGTTTCAAAACAAAACCGTTGATTCTATTTTATTGTCCATAACTGTATATTGGTTATTTAGTTTGCTTTTTCCAGCTACATATATACACTTGGTGGAGTGTTATATTTGTAATAGACCACATAAAAATTTTTGGCATGTGTATACAACAAATTCTCTGTCCTGTTGACAGTAGTCTTATGTCTTTGATACCGTCGATTGTAAGATCGTTAGTTCGTATTTGTATTCATTTCCTTTTATTTTGGGATTTATAACAAGGTATTCAATATTTGAAAATTATTGAAGGTATTCACTAAGTTCTTGTTAGCTTGTCAATTCATTCGATATTTTTTTAAACTATGAGGAACTTTTATAGTGCTTAACGAAAGGGTCAAAATGCCTGATGCAATACGACTATTTCATTTATTAAAACCATTACTAGTTTAAAAGAAAATAAAGTGTAATGAATAAATTTGTGTTTTAAGTTTTTCATCACAGGTCCACTTAATTTTTCGAGTCGATAATTTGATTAAATAGAAAAAAAATCGATAATTAGCGACTATGGGATTAACAAGTTAAAAGGCTTGCCTGGAATACGCCTTGAAAACATAAAAAATTTCCGAGCTTTATATCTGTTTTTATGTATTTATGGTTAAATATTCTAAGTATGTCTTGCGCCGACTAAATATTTATAAACTATATATATGTATGTATTTCCAAGTATGATTACGTACAGCAGCTTATTACAAAAACATTTTGCTTTAGTTGTGCATTTTTTGAAGCGGCAAGTCATGCTTCAAATACTGAAGAACGCTAGTCTGTTGTGTGTGTGTGTAGTAAAAATATAAAAGAATACTTGTGTTAATAAGAACTATGAAATTAAGTTGAATTGCTATATTAACTAACTCTCTTCATGAATATGCAACTAAATATTACTACTCTATCTTTATCTTATATCTTTAATGCTCTACACGTATCTCCTGCTCTTTGTCTTTTACCGTTACATTTTTATGAATTTACTTCAGTGCAAACTTATAACAATCGAAAAGACTTCACCGTCGTACAATAGTTTAACATCTCATTCGACACATGTAAGTGCTCAACAATACATACATACATATGTACATATTTGCATATAAGTGTGTGCGTGCCACTGCGTTGGTGTGAGTGTGGGTTTGCGCTTAAGCTTTTATCTCCTCCGCAATGTGACAAAGGAAGCTGACACGACATTATGATAAACTACGACACAAACTCTCTCTTTTGTTGCCATTTTGTGCTGCAATTTTGCAGTTGATTGTTTTATTTGTCAAAATGACAACAACAAAACGTACAATGAAACATTTATACACAAAAAAACAATTGTGAGTGTTACAATGGTGGATTATTTTGCACTCGACTGTTATTATTTTTCAAACATATTATTGTGTGCATAATGGAGATTAAAATTTTGAAATTGTTGTACTTTTATTCATAGAGTTTTCATTCAAGAGAGAGGTGGTGAACGATGTAATTATTAACATAGATAGTTATATTAGTATAAAATAGAAGAAATATTTAGTTGGAGTGTTCGAAATATCAACTATATGAATGTTTTTTATTGATTTTTCAGCTAATTAGCAGTGTATACATATAATAAATATAGATCAATCAATAAAAAATCAGAGCTGATATTAATGTTCAAGTAAAATAGTATTAAGGCACCGGCTTTAAGTAAAATTTGAAAATCTCATTAAATTAAATTAAGATGTCATAATTAGTGTGACAGCACTAAGCAATAATCCATGTTTTCACAGCCTTTAATAATAAAGTGGAACGGAATCCCCAAAACAGATAAGTTAGGCACCCAAAATGAGACTACTAGTGTTAAGGCATAATATGTATAAGTTATATTCGTTTACCTTTCAAGAGACAAAAAAAGAGACAAAAAACTAACTAACCGGTTTATTGAAAAGCCCCTGACAAAAGTCCTTAACAGGCGCGTGCCTAACTTTCACAGCTGTCGGATCATTAAACAGTGAATTATATAATTTTGAGCCAACAGGTGCTACTTCGAACTGAGTAGGCAATTGAGAAGCTCTCGACAAACAAAAACCAAACTCTATAAGTCACTAATCATCCCCTCCCTGCTACATAGTGCAGAGACATGGACGACGACAACAACTGATGAGTCGACGTTGCGAGTTTTCGAGAAAAAGGTTCTGCGAAAGATTTATGGTCCTTTGCGCATTGGCCACGGCGAATATCGCATTCGATGGAACGATGTGCTGAACGAGATATACGACAACATTGGCATAGTTCAGCGAATTAAAAGACAGCGGCTTAACTGGCTAGGTCATGTTGTCCGAATGGACGAAAACACTCCAACTCTAAAAGTATTCGACGCAGTACCCGCCGGGGGAAGCAGAGGAAGAGGAACACCTCCACGAACGGCTCGAGGAGGTCCTTCCCAATCTTGACGGAGCTTTTAGTATTGCCGCCACTTTGCTGATATTCAGACGGGTAATTGCTTTTCGAACTTCTTCATGGTCGAGCCATTGAACGTCTGCTCCATTGTGATCAATTGCGGAATCGGGTTCACCATCTCCTGGTTTTATGCTTTTACTGCCACTCAGAAGGCTGGAAAAGTCATCCTTCCATAACTTCAGATGCTCTGGGCATCTGTCACTAGATCATATCTGGAGGTTTGACAAGACTAGGCTCCGGTTTGGAAATTTTCCGTTGGTTGACGCATACTTTCGTAGAATTTTCAAGCATTTTTCCTGTCGGCCAGCTTGTCAAGCTCTGCTTATTCAAACATTTCGGTCTCTCTCCTTTTGTCTGCAAATGTATCTCGCTTACTTCTTCATGTCTCGGTATCTATTCCATTCCGCACTTGTTTTGTCGATTGTAGCGTTGCGAGGTAGGCAGTCGGTTTCTCTCCACGGAGACACGCCACTCCACGTCATACCAACTGATATTTTGCCTCGTTGGTTTATTCGAAAACCTTTGTTTCGTTTGTAGCTGTACAAAAGGAGTAAGATGTAATGCCGTCCCACAGTTCCCTTTTAGCGAATTGCTCATGAATGCTCTCAGAGAGCAAGAGTGCAAATCGAGCAGAAGATGGGTCAACTGTCTGTTGTGATTTCGGCTTGACGCAGATCCATCCTTGTGTTTGTTGATGTGCGCTTTTTGTTATACAAACACTCCTTATAGGTCGTCACCTCATTGTAGATATATGACACGTTTTGATCTTATCATGAATGTATTGTGGCGGTTAATATCAATCGCTACCTTGCTAAATTCTCCAAAGGTGTGTCTGCCGTGATATTTCAATTCTGCTAAACACCAGGCAATGGAGCGGAAACATAATTCCAGCTCACCTTCCTCTGTACAGCTGTAGCAATATTTTGTCGTGCCGTATGTATACCTTTTTGTGCAGTGTCTCCTCAAAACCGCTTCAATAGCTGTAAGACTTTGCTAAGTACAAGTATTTCGGAGGATCTCTTACGGTTTACTTTGGTCTAGAAGGATCCCACAGTCGCACTAGTTCTGGCTGTCGAACAGCCTTTATCAAACTCACTGGAGGTCTATTGGTTCAGCGGTAGTACGGAAGTGGACGTCGAACAACCGATTCGCTTTCAAATTAATGCAATTTGGCAAAGGATGACCTCGATTGCAAGATTATTGACTTTGTAGTTTCCGTCAATTCCGCTGTGACTTAATAAGGTCATGCACTGCTTGACTAGTCTTAAGCACACGGTCAGCGAGTTCAAAGCTAAACCATTGTATCTGCCATATAGGGTGGGTCATCTAACGTTTTAAATTTGAATTATCTATATTTCGACATTGGAAACATCAAATACCATTCAAAAAGTGACAGATATTCAGTAAAAAGTATAAAATTTACGAAATGGGTCGCTATTCACTAGAAGAAAACTGGGAAATATTGAAAAAAACCGAGGATGGTCAATTTTACCGAAAAATCATCTTTTCGGACGAGGCTAATTTCCACCTCGATGGTTACGTTAACCAGCAGAATTGTCGCATTTGGGGCACAGAAAACCCGCACGTAATCGTCGAGAAGCCAATGCACGAATCACTGTATGGTGCGGATTTTGGTCTGGTGGAATCATCGGCCCATTTTTCTTCGAAAATGAAGAAAGAACCGCCGTAACCATCAACGAGCGATATCGCGCAATGTTAACCGAATTTTTCTTCAAGCAAATTGAAGAGGAAGACTTGGACAACATTTGGTTCCAGCAGGACGGCGCTATCTAAGCTGAACTATTGTAATCTAGTTCCTTTAAGAAATCTTTTGTAATTGTAAAAGGTAGCTTCTGTGCAACCGAAATTAGCCTTTATTCTTGTGCAAAAGAGAACAAAAGTAGGAGATTAAACCACAAATTCACTATTGAAGGAACTCGGATAGTCTCGGGAAGCGGATACTCTCCATAAAGTTCATAAACAACACTACTTCATAGTTTCTGATAGAAAGACGACAGTGCGGGAGCCTGAAGAGTCGAAGTTTATTACAAATATTTATTAAAAATACTTAAAATTAACTACTTTCTCCTGCAATAAACTTGGATCTTCCAATCTTGAGTTAGAAGTATTTATGTTTTTGTCAAAATTTGGGGAACTATTGAAAAACTATGCGAGCTTAGGTGTTAAGTTTATTACTTATTTGTACTAATAATACCGATTAGATCAGTAAACTAAATGTGTTGTTATGTTACGCAAAGTGCATAAAAATTCTAATTTTTTAAATTATATGTTACGAAACCTAATGAAGAATATATTAACATTACAAATTTATAAAAATAATATATATCGTCTCTTAAAATGCAAAATAACGTAACATCACTTTTCATAAGTTGACAGGCAAAGGAAACTCGATATAATAGAAACCACTTACAATGAAACAAAATTTGAGTTTTGGTTAAAAAATAGTTATATTTGCTAGTCGAAAAAGTCTTTTCGTATTTTGTCAATAGATTGCCAACAATCACATTGTGTCATACCATACAGTGTTGGAAAGGTGAGATTTTAAGCTTTATTTAACCAAAAAAAAAGATAAAATAAACTCAAGGAGGTTGAAAAAAAGTTACAACCATTCAAAAATTAGTGAAAATAATAAATTTTGAAATTTTCGTATAAAAGAGGGAAGAATGTCACGCAAACCACAAGTGAAATTCGTGAAGTTTACGGAGAAGACGCTGTGTCAGTTCGTGTAGCACAACAATGGTTCGCTCTCTTCCGTTCTGGAAATGTCGATTTACACTGATCAAAATTTTACACTGATGAAATAATGTTTCTAATAGAAAAATGGCACAAAGTGGTCGACCAAAATGCTATATATTTGTTTATTTATTTATTAGTATAACAAAAAAAAAAACAAGTTGAAGTTTGATTTGAAATACCAAAAGACTTTTTCTGCTACCCAATAAATTGGTTATAACTGACAGTGGTAGCTGAAAATTTAATGCTGCATATATGTTATATAATGTAATGAATCGTAAGCTATAAAAAACTAAATTTCGTTTTTTTTTTTTTTTTTTTTTTTAGTGATGATACGTTGTTTTGCAGTTAGGTGACGATATGTGGTTGACAATAAATTAATTTAGATCAAAATACTTACTTATATTATCATAACTATTTATAATATAATCCGAGTGCTGTAGATATAAATGTGCATAATTTCGAACATTCAAATATACATATTTACAGTACATATTTCAAATCTAATTGGTCTATAATTTTATATAATTTTTTTTTATTTATTTTATAAAAATACACACATTATTTTAACTATTTTTTTTTTTTTGCAAACCTTGCCATGTCGACTCAGATTTTCTTATTCCAAAGCAGACAAAATAATTTTGTTTTTCAAACAGCGAAGTTAAAAATTAGAATACGATTGTGTTATACACCTTTTCTCTATCTGTTTCTGTCTCTGTCTGTCAACACAAATACATACATACACACAAATTGTCTCTTATAATGGCAAATTGACTGATGACTCATCGCATGAATTCCAAACTGAACCTTTGCAGGCACTTTTGGCGGACACATACTCCCTACGTGATACCAAAGTACAAGAGAATGGAAAAGTGAGTAACAAGTATTTAATGAAACGCCACCTACTATACTCCATACATATCTACATAGTTAATGCGTTAGTTGTAAAAGTGCAATAAACATATATATTGTTTATACCTACCTATATACAAACATACATACAAATGGTATTGCATAACACTCACATGTGCATTTTAGTTACATAAAATTTCTTTATTTTTGTTGGCGTGGGAAACAAATAGCTATATAAGTTATATACATATTCACATATATATTTATTTTATGGTATATACATACCTATTCATATAAGTATATAAATGTAGTGTCACTATATTTTGAACTTTACACCCATACATCGCCACTTGTAAGTAAAATGTGTCTAAGGGATGACTCAAATTGTCATGAAATCTGAAACTGCAAGGAAATTTCGTCGAGAAATTTGCAAAGCCAGTTCAATAATTAACCGAAATAATTGTGGGAGAGACAGGTGTAAAAAAAATGCCGCAAATTCTTAATCAGTAAGGATGCTGTTATAGTACCTACCTCAAAGAACACGAAATTTTTTTTTTTTTTTTTTTTTGAAAAATGGCGACGGCCTGAAAATAAAAATCATTTTTTACCCTTTTTTTTTTGAAATTCCTGAATTTTTTTTAAATATTAAAAACAAAAATTTTAACACGATGCTGGTAGGAACGATAAAGGATTATACAAAGAAGGTTCACACAAAATTTCAAGTAAATCGGTTATATAGAACTTGAGATAATGCCGGTACCGTGTGGAAAAAAGTAGTTTCGAGAAAAACGCGTTTAAAAAAGTGAGTCAAGCCGAACCGGGCTAGGTACTGCGTCACTAAAGTAACTGTAGCTCTTAAAATAATTTTAATTTTTAAAAATCCTTTGGAGGATATGTTCTTATGTGTCTAAACTTTAAATATATGAAAAAAATCGAATTTTTCAAAAATCTAGAGTAGAATACCCCCTTAATAATCGACTTGTGCGGCCCATATTCCTTCATACCAGGTTTGTCTGCTTATTAAGAAAGTTGTGGATGGACTCCAGCGAAATTCAGCTGTTTTGATAATATTTTTGTGGGTCAAATATTTGGAAGTAGCCAGAGTCATAAAAATTTCTTCTTCTTGCTCTGCTGTACAATATTACCATTTTCTAGAAATCAGGTACCAACTAAGTTCCGTAAACCATTGAAACCATTGCAGATTTATCGTGAAATAAGAAGTTAAATCTACTAACATCGCTATCTTTCATGAAACCGTAAAGAACTTTAGTGATTTCAGACACGTTTTGCTATGTGAGCATATAAATATGTTCCTTCTTGTAAGCATAAAATCATAGAATTAAGAACGGGCTTCATTACTTTCATTTTAATATTCTTATTCATCATTGGAACTATAATCTTCAAACAATCTTACTAAGTTCCACAAGAATGCCCGGCTGTCACTATTTTTTATTAAATTTAAATCCCAATTCCTTCACAAACTGTCATCTTTAAGTCAAGCGGACGTTGAATTTGGGAATCCCTAGATGACTTGAGGAGAATACAACAAGCACACTAAAATAGCAGATAGACTAGAAGACTAGTTTCGTCTTTTGCTTCAAAGTAGAGCTAAGTCTGTGAGAATACGGTAGAGTCGTAGGCGCATTCATTGATTTCAGACAGTTTGAATCGGTCGATAGTTAAGTCACGTGGTACTCACTATAAAGAGAACCTTCATATGTGACCTGGTCTACGAAAAGGGAGCTAACGTGCGAAAACTAGTTTTCTGGGAAACAGCTATCACGTGAAAAAGCATCTCATCTTCCATCCGAATAACTAAAAAGTGAAAATGACACCTAAGCCCCCTTTCCGTAGACCAGGTCACATATAATGAAACCACTACCACCTTCCATTGTTATTTTTCCAGTGTCAGCTACTTATCACGATCACTCCATTTTGCGATACTCCAAATCAATATGTACAAATTTTGATGGGTTCGTCCGTAGCAGGCTCCTTTGGACATCCACTGAGTTTAGTCTGGTAGAAGTGTAAAAAATTACTTACGAGTGATTGCTTCGCATGGCGCAGAGTTCAGTCCATTGATCTACTTTTTGTTTTCAGTAAAGCCCCTTTTTGATGAAGAGACATTGATTCGTAAACAGAAAAGCAAAACTTCCCAAGTTCAAAATACGCACGAAACAATAACCAATAGTGAATATAATTTTTTTCAATAAAAATTTAAACTCTGAAAGTTCGTATTACACTGCTCAAGTCGAATACTTTGACGTTGGAAAAGCTCTAACGTCTGAGTGAAGCTAAATTAGAATAAAGATATAAAGAAAAAATACATCAAAGGTTTTACTAAAAAGGGGTTCCATAATCCTAAGTTTGCTTTTTAGGAATAATTATAATCTACATATGGTGCAAATAGCATAATTAACAATACTAAAATAAAGCTCGAGCTTTTAAAGGGGGATATTTAATTCCAAGTTACATCATGAACAGAAAAGAAACTTTCCAATAAAAGACAGGCGACAAGTGATAAAATTTGTCACGACTGAGTACAGTCGAGCAGCGTCGGTTTAGAATTCAAATCCCAATTGAAAAAAAACCTATATTTTTAGGAGGCAATGTCTTGGAATAACATATTTTTACTCACATTATTAACTCACATTATTATATATACACAAACACTGTGTTTAGGATCAGCAAATATTCTGAATTCAAGAAATTTCAGATATCGAAAAAACACATGTTAATTTACACCAAATTTGATTTCGTATTATACATATATACGAGTATATATGTAGTATAATATAATAATGTCAAGAACTATTAAAAATTTTAAATTCTTCGTTTTACTCTCCAACACTCAATCTACTCCACTCCACTCCACTCCACTCCACGTCACTACCACTTAACTCCGAGCCTCACATAAGCACTCCACTGATTACTCACATAAGACTTGTTACACTTGTTGTTGCTACCTGGTATTGTGTAGTTAAATTTTTAAAACACAATCACTTATTAGCTTTGACACAATTCACCGAAGCAAAGTCTCAAACCAAGCAGTCACAGTTCCTCCACGTAATCCCTTATAGTTTTCTTAAATTATTTATATTTATACACATTTTGAAAATACTTGAAATAATCACTTGATTTCACATGACAACACGTTACTCCTAACTTATGTAGTTCACAGATAATGTACTTAGAAAAGTAGAAAAACAATTATTTAAATTAATTTCAGGTCGGTCTCACAGCTGGTGCTCTTGGTGAACTCTCTAAAGTTAGTTTCTGGTCAAGTGTTTTGAAATGTTATTAGTTTCTTTTCAACTTTAGCCAGATGAAAGAGCTTGTAGCTTGCTGCATTTGTTGAGAGTTTGATGCATCACATGCACACACACATACAAACATGCATACAAGCTCATCTTATACACATATTTAAGCAGTTTGCTTGTAGTATTGAATAGTTTACCGCTTTATTATTGAATATTCGAAAAGTAGGATTCAAAGGAAGCCTTTTTTAATTTCGTAATAAAATAAACTTTTTTTCTATAATATATTAAATAGTTCCTCATTTCATTTTATTATTATTTTCCTTTGATCCGAATTTATGGTCTCCAAATTCGGGTAATTTGAAGCCAAAATTTAGCATTAAACCTTTTTTATTCACTTTCTCTCTCTCTTCATACTTGTAAGCCATATTTATTTATATGTTTCTCACTTTTTATGCAAAGAGCGTATTCTCCCCAACAATAAGCTAAAATGATTTGATATCTAAAATTATGTTATAAAATCAAAAACCGCAAATATTCTATTCTATAAAAAACCCTTAAAATGCTCAGCGAAAAGCTCTTCGCCAGCAAAACCAATTACATGGAAGTTTAAAAAAGTGCACAATGTAAATATGAAGCTTATCAATTTAAAGCTTTTTATGGTCAATTCTATTTTTCGATTAATTAATTTTCATTTGTTTACTTATTCTCGAGTGCAACATAGCAAACAAGTTGGCTTGATTGGGCTTTTAAATAAAAAAACGAAATACTTATGCACATACTTGCTGTACTTACCCTAGAGGCCTGGAAGCTCTCTCATACAACATGAGAGTATTTTAAAATAAAAAAATATCATCATTTTTCAACGATTTCGATTGTACATGATTTATGGATGCTTAAAAATAATAATTATGCTCCAACCTAACCAAACAGAAGACACATAAAGGTCTCAAATATGATTTCAGACAGATTGTAATGGTCGATAGTTAGGTCACGAGGTACCCACTTTGAATGGAGTTTTCACATACTGAAAGAACTACCTCCTTCCTTTGTTATTTTTCGAGTGTCAGCTACTTGTCTCGATCACTTTATTTTACGATACTCCTTAATCACTATGCAATTTTTTTATGGTTTCATCCGTAACAGGCTCTTTTGGACATTTTGGGTAATATTCATCATTTATTGCTCAAGAACAACCGACCTACTTTTCATAATCTCTGCTTTATTAAATTCGCTTCCATGCCGAGAAACTGTATAACTGTTATTAAAAATCAGAAAGATGTACTATAAAAAAATAAAAAGTCCTTAAAGTAGAGAGAAAATACGTAAACTCAAATGTAGTCTAAAATAGAGAGAAAAAACATCCATAAGTATCAAATCGATTCGTCTCTCAGGTCAGCTAGTTAGAAATTAGGAGAATTTACCATATGATCAAGTTTGACTTGGACTGATCCGATAAAAAAAATATTTCCTAGATTGGTGCAGCCTTTATGCTCAAGAGAATTTCGGTCTCCATATATCAAACAGTGTTTGGCAGCTGTTTGTTTACGACTTGAACGGCTCGACTGGTGATTTTTACCATCGAAAACAACAAATTGAACAACCAGTTTATTAGAAATTTTTTGTCTACAATGAAATCAAGGCTGTCGAGTGGTTGACGTGTTTTAGAGGGTCGTCTATATCAAAGTGAGTCAGCAAAGCCGCATGTGTGTCGACCATCCACCTCTTTTAACGACACTAGCATCAGAAGTGTTGAGGAAACAGTGCTTGAAAATAATCGTGTTGCCATCAGAGATTTAGTAGAGGATCCCAACATCTCTTATGAACATACGCAACACATTTTGGTTAATATTTTGGATATGAAGCCCAATCAGTATTAGTGTTGTACCAAAATACCTGAATCTTTTGCAAAAACGACTTTGAGTAAGGCTGCAAAAAAATGCTTGGCAACGTAGCTGAGGACTGTACGTTCATCAAACACATCATTATTGATGACTGGGCGTGAGCTTATGAATACGACGTCGAAACTGTGCAAGAACGTAGAGCGCTTTAAAACAACGCCAAAACCGAAAGAAACCAAAATTCATTGAAGGCACTGAGAGACATCCCAGCCGAGGCTTATAACAAGTGTGTGGAAAACCATTGGTATGCTTTTGTTGCCTCAGGAGTCTACTGAGTTATCGAAAAATACGTGAAAATGTAGTTTTCTGTCAGTCCGGGTCAAATTTGATCAGTTGCCAGTTATAAAAAAAAAAAAAATAAAACAATTATTTTTAGGTAGCAAATATCTGAGCTCCTGCTCTACTTACCACTTCTGTAATCTTGAAATATTTTTTAATCTTGTTATTTTGTTGTATTGATGATGTTAGAAATATGTTTAGTTTTCATCGGATTCAGCGATTTTGGTTGTATGAATAAAATTATCTAATTGATTGAAATTGGACTTAACATTCTACAAGTATGGTGATAGTTAATCAATCCGATAGTAGCTTAACCTCTTGTTATTCAACCTTTAACCTAACAACTCAGTTCTTTAGCTCTTTCAGCTCACATTTGAAAGCTTTGACAGGGAGATGTATTCGCAGTTTAGTCCATTGTTGGCACACGTCTGAGTCTAAAAGTAGCTAAAGTTATATCTAATTTTTCACATTTTCTATACATTCGGTTCAGCCAAACAGAGTACAACAAAAAGTTTTCGTAGTTGATTCGAAGTGATATTTGTTTGATCTATTTTTACCCCACAAAACAAATATTCAAGATAGTAGGAAAGCTGTCCCCAGACATGACTTCGTTTCAGTTTGAATTGTTTTCTTTGAATTTTGGACTTTGATGGATCTTTATAGCGCTAATTAGGCGCTCAAGTTTTTTTTTACCAAATGTGCCTATGCTTCGCATTTGGGTGCCATTCCGTCATTGAGATGTGATATGAAGAAAAACTCATGACCTGCTCTTTCTACAACACTTTTTAATGGAAGCGATGGACAGATCAGATGAGTCAGAGCTCTTAAAGCTCTCATAATATTTTGTGAACCTTTTTCACAGGAATACTAACATACTTAACGGAGTATTAATTCTCCTTAGACCAGAGCCGCTCAAAATTTTTCATACCTATACTCGGAGTATAGGCAAGCAAATGCAGTCGAAGCATGTACGCTATGACGCTAATTCTGCCAGCGTCAAAAATACACTCGAAATACAGGAATTCAGTTTCGAATAAGCATATAGAGAACTTAATGAGAATCAAAACTTACGATCTTGAAGTCGATATGGAAAAAATCATGGAAAGTTAAAAAAAATTAACTTAAAATTATTGTTGTTCTTAATTGCTTTTTTAATCAAAAACCATAATTTTTTATTTTTTTCTAAATTTTTAATAACAAAATAACCAAATAGCACGATTTTACTCAGCAACTAAGCAACTAAGCGCGCACACAATCATACGCTGGCAGATATCAAATGTGTGATTGTATGCGTTGGTAAATAAATTGCGCATTATTTTGAGCGGCTCTGCCTTAGACACACCCTATCTTAGTTCCAAAAATAAATATAAGTATTTCTGACTTAATGTGACAACAAAGGTTTATTAGGGAAGGCTTGGTAATAGATTACTATTCAGAACTATTGTGAAACGTTTATGTTATAAATTTGGCATAAAAATGTATATGAGAAAATTTTAAGGAATCTTTGTGAAATATTTTTAAATTTTTTGTTAGTTTTTTTAATGTTTTCTTTTATTTTTTTTATTTTTTTTGTTTTTTTTTTTAATTTAACATTTATTTTATTTTGTATTCGCTATGTAAAATTTCGCTGCAATTTTTTACGTATTTACATTTTTTCAGAATTCGCGGGGTTTTAAACAATTTAAAATTTTCATTTCAAACTATTTTACATTTTTTGTTCACTTTACATTCTACTTTCATAATTTTCTGCCCGAAATTTTCATTTCAAACAATCTCTCTTCAAATATATAAAATTGTGCTCTTTACACAGTTCTGGCAATAAAGCTAAAGTAGCTTAAGTCGACTTCGCTTAAAACTAAGTTTGGACTTTAATTAGAATATAAAAAAAAAATAAAAAATAAAAAGACAAAAAAAAAACTTTTCGATTTACAATCTCACATTGCGTTGAAACACAGCTGAAGTATAGACTCAGTTCTTTTCTATAAATAAAAATACATAGCATATTTTAAGTCGACTTATGCTGTTTTAGTTTAGTGTTAATGCTATTAATCTCTATTTTACATTCTAAACTCTTTGAAGTTGTTATATTCACTTGCCAATTTCTAAAGTAATTTTTTTTGACATATACTCCGAAAATTTTTAGTACTTCTGGCAATAAGCTTCGGCGGTAAGAGGATATTTTTTAAGAATTTTTGAGTTTAGTCTTATTGGATTCCAAATCTTTAAAATAAACGTGTTTTTAGAGACAGTGAGGAAAACCTCTTCCATGTAGTGAGGTTTTTATACCTAAATTATATCCTAAACAGACCCAAAGTGTGTGTATATGTACATATGTATATGTGAACTATTACCTGATTTTTTAAGACATCAATCTGAAATTTTGCACACATTTTGCTAATTTGCCGGAACTGTCGATATTGGATCACTATAGCATATAGCTGCCATACAAACTGAGCTACCACAAGCACGTTCTTTTATGGAAAACTTCTTTATTTGACAAGATATCTACATGAAATTCCACACGAAATATTATTCCAGACAACGCTACAATCTCTGAAGCTGCATATTATAGCTGCTACATATATAAACTGATCGATCGAAATCAACTTCTTGTAAAAGAAAATTTTTTATATGAGAAAATATCTTCACGAAAATTGGCATGCGTTATTGGAATGTACTGTTATACAAGGCAACAATGCAACCTCCGAAAAAATGGAAAAAATGGTCAAATCGGCAGACTAAAACTGCCATACATCTGCCATGCTATAAATAAAGTTCAAAATAAAGAAAACTTTAACCTGTAAAGTGTATTTAGACTTCGATGCAGCTGATGTTAACGTTTTTGCTTGTTTTTTTCTATTAAAAAACAACTCCTCTTTAAAAAAAATGAAAAAAAATTATTTCTTATTAGCAAGTGAATATAACCGCTTTCCTATAAGCAGAACCATAAAACTACAAAATATGTATGTGAAAATCCTACTCACTTTGTATGCTATGCACTTGAGTGATTTTATAAAAACGTATAATTTACTAGATTTGCTAAATGAAATGTATGCAAGTCAGGTTTTTCGCTTCTAAAAATCAACGATTTAGCAGCTGAGCAAAATCCAATTCTGTCTGCATTTGCATTTAGAAATTAAAAAAAAAAATAAATAAATAAATAAATGCAAAATCTCAACACTACGCTTTCATATGCATTTATTTTGCTTGCGTGTGCGTATTTCTGCTAATTCCTTTAATCCTTGAAATTCCTCTCCCCTCACTAATACCACTAATAACCTCGGCTAATGCTTATGCTATGCTCTTTACTATATGATTCACACATACACATGTATTTATACGTACAAACGCGTGTGTGTGCGTTATCATGCTTGCTGCTGCTTCACCTGTACCGTTATAAGCACATAATAACGCTTGCAAAATCACGCATTCTCCTTGCCGCATACACATTTACATATATATATATTATAATTATATCCATACCTAGTAGCTGTATACTCTTATATTACCTCATACTATGTAGTGTTCGTATGTATGTCAACACGCTCGCTCAAAATCTCTGCACCAACAACTTTCAACTATACATTTCGCTTGTCAAAATCACCTCAATCACCGTTCTGCGTTCAATAAATTGTTGTTGCTCTTTATATTTCTATTTTAATTGCTATTTACATAAAACGGAAATTACTTATGAATAAATAATATAAATAAATAATGATATCCGACATTAATGCCACATGGAATGTTTTTGCACAAATCCAACATTAAATCGCATTTTTTATGTAAATAAATCACGTTCACCTGGAAAACTTGTCACTTTGTAATTAATCTAGTTTAGTTCTTGCATTGCCTATGTATGCTACACATACAAATTTACATAAATATTCGTGCATGTATTTGTGTTTGAACTAATCGTTTGTTTCTTTGTCGTCTTGGTTCGTTGCTCCGCCGCCGCCGCGAAGGTTTCACTCACCGATTCCGATCCATCACAGTTCCGTGATATTTTTAATTTGGGCGACTACGAGCTGAAGCAGCATCAGCCGCTGCGTTTGAAGAAGAAATTCTATGAATTTTATACCGCACCAATAACGAAGTTCTGGGCAGATTCGGTAAGTAGAAACAGTATTCTTAAGATTTAAATATTTCGTATTACCAATAAGTCCTATGCTATACATACATACATATGTATATCTAAGTTTCCGCATTGAAATCTTGATATATCATAAGCTCCTAAATGCCTGCTTTTAATATCTGATGACTTCAATTATATTGACTTTTTGACAGAAAAATTTTTGGGTATTTTCAACTTCTTCTTTATTGCCGTAGACACCGCTAACGCGGTTATAGCCGAGCTCGCCCAGTCGTTCTTCCTTAACTTTGTTTGGCGCCAATTGGAGATTATAAGAGTAGACAGGTCTTTTTCCATCTGATCTTTCCAACGGAGTGGAGGTCTTCCTCTGCTTCCCCCGGCGGTTGCTGCGTAGAATGCTTTCAGAGCTGGAGAGTTTTCATTCCTGAGTGACTTACTGTAGAGTTTGGTCTTTGTTCGTCGAGAGAAGGCTTTGCTTCTCAATTGCCTACTCAGCTCGAAGTAGCACCTGTTGGCAAGAGTTGTATTTAGAGGCTGACGTTGTTGTTGTAGTTAATACTGGTTCCAAGATAGAGAAAATTATCTACGACTTCGATGTTATGACTATCAATATTGACGTGGGAACCAAGTCGCGAATGCGACGACTATTTGTTTAATGACAGGAGATATTTCGGCTTTCCCTCGTTCATTACCAGACCCATTTGCTTCGCTTCTTTATCCAGTTGGGAGAAAGCAGAACTAACGGCGTGGATGTTGAAGCTGATGGTATTAATATCATCGGCGGACGCCAACAACTGTTCGCACCTGTAGAATATTGTCCCTGTTCGATTAAGCTCTGCAGCTCGAACTATTTTCTCCAGCAGCAGATTGAAGAAGTCGTGCGAAAGGGAGTCGCCTTGTCTGACATCTCGTTTCGTATTCAACTCGCAGAGGTTCTTCCCGATCGTGACGGAGCTTTTGGCACTGCTCAACGTCAGTTTACACAGAAATGTTAGTATTGCGGGGATACCAAATTCAGACATAACGGCATAAAGGCAACTCCTTTTGACAGCACCAAAACTGCTTTCCGAAAGGGCTGACAAATCAGGGTGAAATGGAATGCCGTAGAATACGCAGGCGTCAAAGCAAACACCTAGTCATGTCAGACCGTGGGAGTAGTCTCGAAAAGACTGCAGGACTTGTTTGCCTAGTCACAAGTCAAAACTTACTGGCATCACATGCGAGGCGAAAGAAATAAGTAACGATAACACATGCTTAGCGTGCAAGGAAGTAGACATGAGAGAGAGACTGGACCACCTTCTCTGCTATTGCCCGGAACTGACTATCTGGAACTCAGCTTAGATGTCTGGAGTTTCGTAGTTCAAAAGGCGAAAACTTCATCCCGAATTTTGATTCCAAACTGCTCTATCGTAGCAGCATAGACAAAATATCACCAAAAGTGGTCTATAGCGCCCAAGAATTCCAGTACGTTCGTCAAAAAAAACTTGATCCTAATAAAATGTTGACTTCATTTTTGGTATACATGCCTTATTGTCACATCTAGCTGGAATACTTTATCACTTCGACTTTTGATATTGACTATAGATTAGGTCAAGTTTGATGCTTCATCCAAAGATAGGACTACTATATGTATGTAGTCTTTTGTGAATCCATAAAAATAGAACTTTTGTGTGCGATGGCGATTTATAAGACAAAGGCTTGAGGACAATACAAATTCGGTTAGGCGTTAAATATCTATTCCCAACACCTCTGTGCGATATCCGAAAGTGTTAGCTCCTAAGTGCTTAAGCTTTAACCTTACAAACACGAGACAGTCAAGAAGAAAATCTTGAGTCATTTCCACCTCTTCTTCGTCTATATAGCTTCTGCATTTGGTAAAATTCGCAACCTTTCCGCCTGATGGCGATGGGCTGTGGCCCGTTAAACCCCGCAACTAGGCAGATAACTTACGATCGATTTTCTGCAAAAGGTTCCTGAGACAGCGCATGATTCGATGGTAGCCCTACCTTGGACAAGCTACCGAAAAGCTTAGCTATCCAGTAGTAAAATACAGGAGGAGAGCGAAGCACCGATCAATTCCTATTATAGAGATAGCGAAACTATCGTGCCTTTCCCTGTCAGCTTCTCAGTTTTATTGTTGCTTGATTTTCGATGCTCATATTAGCCTTACCCCAAAGAACTGGATGTTATTGATAACGCACGATTAGTGAGCTTAAGGCTAGTATTGCTGCCATGCTTTCAGAGTCAGATCGTCACTCCTCTGAAAGAGGTTGTACTCCGAAGCAGTAGACGTTCCGCTACCTTTATGGCTCGGCTTATTTGAACTGAAGTTGATAGAGACTTCCTGACAAGATATCTCCCATTCAACCTTCCCCTCCAAACATTGACTCATCCGTAAAGAAGCTCACTTCCATTTTCCTCTAATGGCTTCTACTTACTTACTACTGCCTTGCAGGTATGTAGGCAGGCCGATTTATATTCTATATTTATATTCTATTCATTCTTTAGATCACTAAGGAGCAGTTATTATTTTAATGTATCATTTTGAAATTAATTTGTATACATTTTATAAATAATTGTATTTTATTTATTTTTTTTATTGTTAGCTATTCCTCCCCCGTGGTAATACGGGATTTCTTTAATTTCCGCTCTCTTATCTCAAATTTTCACCTCCCAATAAATTACTTCTTTAATATTTCTCTCCACAGATTGCCTACATGTTTTTTCTATTCATGTTCACCTACACCGTGCTGGTGAAGATGGGCCCGACGCCGCGCTGGCAGGAGGTCTACTCCATCGCATACATAGCCACATTGGGTTTTGAGAAAATACGAGAAATTATCTCTTCGGAGCCGGTGGCCATCACGTAAGTAGCTTAAAGTTTTTATTTTGAATTTCTTTTTAAAGTTTTCATTAACAGTTAAGTAGTCGTGCGAGCATATGCTCACATAAGCCAAAGTGTTAACAGTATAAATTTAATCTCATGCGGTTTGCCTTTAAAAATAACTGTTAAGTGCTACTTTGCGTTTTATGCTTGACCATTTGCGCTCGCTTTCATTATCGCCTGCCATACAACCACAATCACACACTCACACACACATACAATTGCTGTTAATTTAATTTTTCACGCTGAATTAAATTCTTCTCAGATTACTTTTGCAGTCCGCATTATTTGTTTTTTGTTTTTGTTGGAGCGCGCTTAAATTTATTTAGCCGCCTTTTGCTTCAAGCCTTCTGTTCTTTCTGCGTTTTCACAAATTTCTCTGTTCACTCTTTTTTTTACGCCCACAACAGCCATAAATTTGCGGTCTGGGCCTGGAATATGTGGAATCCCTGCGATGCAGCTGCTATTATCTTGTTCCTGATCGGTTTATCTCTGCGCTTTCGACCCAACACAATGGATATCGGCCGCGTGATTTACTGTGTGGATAGTATTTATTGGTATTTGCGAATACTCAATATTTTGGGTGTCAACAAGTATTTGGGTAAGTGAGAGTAAATATTTATTTCATCGGTGAAAAACACACACATACTCATGTACGAATGCTTACGTAAATGCACGTGGTAACTTACGGTAGCGTATATTTGTAATGCCTATTAGGGTGGAGCAATTTATTGCAAACAATTTTTTAGGTCAACTTTTTTGTTTTGTTGACTAAATTTAGGTACATAAAGAGTCTTAGTAAAAGGCGCCTATGTGCGTCCTCAGTGCGTTTGACAAATAAATAAATCTACCGAGAAGATCTAAAAAAGTCAGGCTTGTGAGTTTAAGCTTAGAAAATATTTTTCAACGGCTAGTAAATCGTATATTTTTAAGCTTCATTTGTAACCCGAAACAATTATTTCTTTATCTCAGAAAATTATCATTTTAATGATCGCTTTGTTTTAGCTATATCAAAGATAGATCTTTTAGTAGTCCAAAAGATGAGACCGACATAATATTTTGTTCCAGCGAGTAAGTAACTGATCGCTGAAGAGTTTCCATTTGGCTTCTTTCTCTGAAGATAACCCAATATCAAAAATCCAAATAGTTAACTATTAAAGAATATTCTCGGGTATATTAAACTTGTCACAAAGTTTGTAAAATCTAGTAAGAAATTTCGGAGATCGTCTAAAATTTATATATAAATGATCAGCATCTTGAGCTTAGTCGATTTTTTGGCAAAACTCGTTTATTTTATTCAACATAGTTCTCTTCAAGGACAATATAAGATACATACATATAATATAAGATTTGTCCTTTGCTTCGAAATAGGCCCCAGTTTCGGCGATCAGCTCTTTATTAGGTAAACATTTCTTCCCAGCGATCATTCATTTGAGATGTAAGCACAGAAAATAGTCACCGGGGAACAGTTCTGAGGAAGTAGTTCAAACCCAATGGATTTTTGCCATCGTTTTTACTAACCTCTAACACGGTGCACTGTCTTAGTAGAACACCACTTTCTGTTTCTTCATATGCGGCCGTTTCCCGGTCCAATAACGCTATGTAATAGTCGCTGTTGATAGTCCTTCCTCAAGGTAGTCAATAAAAATAAGTACATGTGCATCACAATATACGGACGCCATAACCTTGGCATCCGACTGTTGTGTTTTTCCACGCTTTGGAGCGGGTTCATCTTATGCAGTTTACTCGGATGGCTACCGATTGAACTTCGGAGTGAAATGATGGAGCCATGTTTCATCAGTTGTCACATATCGATGCAAAAATTCGTTTGATTACTCTTAAGCACCTCCAAACAATGCTCCAAATCATAAACTCGTCGTTGTTTTTTGTCAGAAGAGAGCTCGCGCGGCACCCAGTTTGCACAAAGCTTCCTTATACCAAAATATTCGGTAATGATATGATGTACTCGTACGTGTTATATACATAGTTAGAGTGCCTGCTATATCGAACGACTTTACTTCATCCAAATTTTTTTGTGGATTGGTTTAATGCTTTCGTCGGTAACAACCACTTTTGGGCATCCACTGCGCTCATCGTCTGTGGTGCTCCTTTCAACTCTCCGAAAATTAGCATAACAATCCTTTATCGTTGATTTTCTTGGGTCAGTATCGAAAAACTCATCATTAAGCCAATATTTTGCTTCAACTGTATTTTTTCCCTTTTAAAAATCAATATTTTATCAACACGCGAAATTCCTTTTAATCCATTTTTTACACAATGACAAAAGTTGCTTCACTCAATATGATATAATTCTCAAATTAATGACAGCTGTTATATTTATACACTCGCTTTTCATATTTATACACTCGCAGTCTCTCCGTCCGACCTGTAAATATACGTACTAGCCCCTTAGTTTTTGAGACATTGATCTGAAACTTACGTCCGTGTTTTTCTAACCAAGAGACTGCTCATCTGCCGGAACGGCCGATATCGGACGAGTTTAACATGTAGCTGTCATACAAACCGAACAATCAGAATAAAGTGCTTGTGTGGAAAACATTTCATTTGACGAGATATATCAACGAAATTTTCCCAAAGCAACAACTACTATGGCACACCGAGTTTAACAAAGCTTCAATCAACACTTCCCAAATCACAGCATATGGGTATTTTGTTCCAAGCTAACCACGAATTAATTTAAAACGCGAAAAAACGACGAAAATTTGAGGAGCACCCTACTATTTACTTATACATACATGCAATATATATGTGCGAACTTATGTACCTAAATCGCCGTCAGCAAAAATTTAATCGATTTCGATGTAACATACGATTTCGGTTTGATTTCGCGTACTGTGAGCCGATTTGCAAACAATGTGGTTTTAATTACTTATGAAATGTATGACGGTATAATGGCATCATTAAATTCAAGTTACTGCCGTAAGCTCTTCCTTCATATTTTAAACTTTCAGTCCTTGAATCTCATTAAACTCGATTATAAATGCGAGCTACCCTTTTTATACTTCGACCTCATTATTTTCGTCATTATGCGAAGTACCGTAAAGGGTTCAGCTACTGCATGAATTTTTTATGAACATCATTATTTTCTGTAGAGCTCTTAAAGTGCTCTTAAAGATCCAATATTTTAGCTAATGAAGAATGATGAATTATGCATTACAATTCGTTGAGGTAATTGACTTCGTAGATACTAATCAAAATTCAAATTTCGAGCTTAAGAATTGTTCAGAAAGGTATCTTTGGATTCTAATTCGCTTTAAAGCGAAGTTGATAAATTTTATATAGATATTTTGCCAAATATGGCATATTCGAATAAAACATCTTTAGCCATATCATTAATCTGTGTCCTGTTTTGATCGGGACTCCTCTGGGCAAACCATTTGAATTAGTAATAATACTCGTAAATATTGCTTTATTTTCCTCTAAGAATATAATCTGTAGTCTATTGCCTGTATTCATTGTCAACACCATCAAGATTTGAAGCCTAAATTTTAAATTATTATGTACATATATAGACTCGTGTACTAATAACTGAGGTCTCTCTTAATTTTTACTTCAACATGTCAGGTTTAAAAAACCTGAAAAAGTTTTCGGTAAGCAAACGGCTAGTAAATTTATAGGGAGACTCAATCAAAAACTTCCTTAATATACCATGCTTCAGAAGTTCGAATTATAATATGAATACACTTCTTCTTTATCGGCGTAGACATCACTTACGCGGTTATGGTGCCAGTCGTTCTTCCTTTTTCTGCTTGGCGACAATTCGAGATACCAAGTGCAGTAAGCTGGAGTGCTCTCTTCCAATCGGAAACAGCTGCAGCTGCTGTCTCTTGATTCACTGAACTATGACACTGTCGCCGTATATCTCGTACATTGTTGTATCGACCTTCTCTATTTAGTCCTGCAACTTCTACAATTTTCTCCAGCAATATTCAGAAGAAGTCATACGATAGGGAAACTCCTTGCCTGAAGCCTCGGTTATTATCGAATGGCGCAGAGAGTTCCTTCCCGATCCTGACAGAGCTTTTGGTGTTGCTCAACGTCAGTTTGCACAGCCGTATTAGTTTTGCGGGGATACCAATTTCAGACATCGCGGGATAAAGGCAGCTTCTTTTCGTGCTGTCAATATCAGCATTGAAATCGACGAAGACGTGATGCATGCCAATTCTCTTTCCACGAATCTTTTCCAAGATTTGGCACATGGTGGATATCTGGCCAGTTGTTGATTTTCCAGGTCTAAAGACTTCAATCTTTCACACAATGCGCTATCCCACGGTAGTTGGCGCAGATTGTTGGGTCTCCCTTTTTGTGGATTGGGCAAATCACACTTAAATTTCAATTTCCGAATTCCGATTCTTTTATATTTGGCTCAAGCAGATCCCGACTTCCTGTCTTAGACCAAGTCCCTCTGGGTTGCCTCTAAAAACCGTTTGAAGGTGAGCTGAAGTGAGAAGGTGAAATATCCCTCCCCAGGTTGTGCGCTAGGTTGGACTCGTATGAGAGACCCCCTTTTGATGAATACACTTAGTCTTGCCATAAATTCTGTTACAAAGTAAAGTGCATACAACCAAGACAAATTCGCAAAGCCAGTACAGCAAAATATGTCAACGAAAGAGGGTATACATGTTAGACCAAACAATGCCAAAACTTATTCGAGATGAACCCAACATGAAAGCCTATCCTTAGCCAACTGGTCATCTCCTGAAAACGCGCTTGAAGCAATTTATGTTAAAGATATGCAGATGGTTTCTTCTTAATAAGAAAACAGATAAAGTCTGTGACTAAAACTTCCAAAAATGCAAAATGTTATATTCAGAGTAAAACATGGTCACTTTCCAGCTGCTGTAATGGTTTGGTGAGAAGGCTCCCATAAAAGGGTTCCACCTCTGCACTCATATGATAAAGGGGTTAAAAGTGGAATAGAAATGTATCAGTAAGATGTTTTAGAAGACGTCATAAAGTAGTTAAAGAATACTATCATCGATACAAAGCATTGGGTCTTCCAGCAAAATTCTGCTTCAGCACGCAAAGCAAACCACCGCGATGGTGGTTCTAGCAGTCCAGAATTGAATCATTTAAACAACAATTTGTGCGCAGAGTAGGAGAACATGGCCAGTCGAATATAGCCTGAGCTTGTAACAGAACTTATGGCAGAGGACTAAGTACGTGTATAAATGTTTCCTGAGGATAAATGTAGCCTTTGAGTGATGGACGAATCTATGAGAAAATTTTTCGCGATTTTGAAAATTGTTGATATTTCAGTCAGTCCTCACCTATTATGGCACCGTTTCTCTGATATAATATTTCAAAAAAAAAAACAGCAGAGATCACAAGCTTTAAAAAAAATCAAAATTTTAGATTTTAGATTTTAGTTCTAAGTTATGTTTTACAGGAACGCTTAAGTGAGCTCATTACGTCATTTCTTTATTGAGCAATTTGGCTTGAGTCCTATGAGAGCACTTAAGACATTACGCTACCATGCACTTTGTATGCTTTTCACACTTCAATTTTTAATTTGCAAATTTTCGTCGGAAAATCATAAAAAATATTATTCCTTCACCACTTTACTCACATTTCATTCTGCTTTCAGGTCCGCTGGTCACTATGATGGGCAAAATGGTTAAAAACATGATTTATTTTGTGGTGCTCTTGGCTGTGGTGCTAATGAGTTTCGGCGTCAGTCGTCAGGCCATACGGCATCCGGGCAATGAGCCAACTTGGGGTTTAATTAAAGAGGTAAGTAGCTGCCACCGAAACTCATAAAACATACTGGCATTTTTTCAGTTCGTTTTTCCCCCCCATTTACTTAGTGCTCTACATAGTTTTCGGTTACTTTGTTGTTATTTTTCATTCGTTCGTTGCTTTGTCGGTTGGTTTTGTGAGAATTTGTGTTTATTTCTCATACAATTTTCAACTTTCCGTTACAAACATAGCGAAACGGCGAAAATGTGTGGAACGCTATTAACATACACACATATACATATACATATATATACAAATAACTGTGAATTTGCGATACTTTGTGTGGGTGTGCTTGTTTGGATGCTGAAAAGTATGCTTAAGTTTTCACTTTGGCAGCGAAAAGCTACGTACTTATATACATATGAACAGTTAAGGAATGCAGCAGTTGCTGTAGGAATTTCAGAGAAAGTGAAACCAGAAGCCGCATAAATAAAATTAATAAGGTTAGAAGTTAAAATATCAGCCAAAGGTTGATCCATTTCGAGGCTCCCTACTTTTTAAAGAAAAATCACAGAAACTTCAAATCTTTAATAACATTCAAAAAAACATTCTTTGGCAATTATTTTTTGAAGATTATCTTTTTCAAATGTTGGCCGCGGCTCGACTCAGATGATCCATCCTTTTATTCCAAATTTCGATGACTCGTTTGAGCGTTTCGACTGATAACTGGCGATTAACATGCGTAATGTTTAGCTCCAAGCCCTGAATGGAGACGGGATTGACCCCCTAGACTTTACACTTTATATACTCCCACGGGAAAAAGTCCAATGATGTGATATCATACGATCTTGTTGGCCAATCGACAGGCCAAAAAGATGAAATTATTTGCTCACCGAAATATTCTTCAATAAATCCATTGATTGATGTGATGTGATGTGTGGGAAGTGCAGCCGGCTTGTTGATACCAAATTTCGCCGAGATTACGAACATCAATTTCAGATGTCAAATAGTCGTTTATTATGGGGCCATAACGGTCATCATTGACGATTACGTGCCCACCGCCGTCCGAGCAGACATATTCATTTCGAATGTTTGGAGAAACACATTTAATGTTTATTACAGGCAGTGTCACTCCGTTTAATCATAAAATGTTTAGTGATATTGATGCGATTATAAAATGCGCTCAACAGCTGTCAAGTTCAATTAATCGAATTCATAAGAGTATAAGTACGAGTTAACGTAAAAATCAGTATGTTAACGGACATATCAAATAGTTAACTATATACGTATGACTAACAGTGTTGGAAGCTATATTATTCCCATAGCTATCCACATTTATAGTAGGTGGTGGCAAAAATTTTAATATCGAAAATGTCATAATTTTTATAGCGAAATTTTAGTGTCTTCGCCTTCAGCTCTATGTGTTTAGCAATAAAGCATTGTGAAACTTTATAATCGAGCAATGCACTTTTGCTGTAGAATTCTTATATTATTGATATTGATTTTCGTCACACAGAAGAAGTTGATCTATAATAAATATACAGTGCTAAAAGTGATTAATAATGAAGGAAAACTTAATTAAAGATTAATTAATTTTCTATCTATAAAACCGATAGAAAAAATCTTTTTACTTTCATTTTGACAACAATTTGTCATATGAATTATTCACGATGATAAAGCTGGTATAAATCTGGTCTGATCAGCTTCTTGCAACTGTGTAGTCGCAAGGTCCCTCTAGCTCAAGATACATAAATCGCAAAAGGTCTGGTTAGATCTTCGTCCTCAGCAAAGTTCACCTTACAATAGTTGTAGGAGTTTTAACTGGACGATGTCCAATAGCGATTTGTTCAAGAATGAAAGTTTCACTGGCTACCAATTGTCTAAACTGCTTGGAAAAAAATTAGATAGAATCATATCAACACATCGTTCCCGAATGTCTCAGCTTTAACAGATCAAGGCGAAAATACCTCATTTTCATCTTCACCTCACACTTTTATATGCCCATAACTATCGTAGACCAACGAAGTGAAAGAGCTGAAATTAAAATAAAGCACCAAAACAGATACTTAGGTTCAAAGCGCTAGTAAAGTTTGAATTATCGAGAGTTAAAATCCGACTGTAGAATTTGTTTAACTGAATTCCCAAGAGAATTTATATCGCAGTAAGCCCCCCGGCTTTCTTGTGAAATCTGCCATCTAACCAAAATGACCAAACCAACTTATTTTTTTTTTTTTATTTGAACAGGGAGTGAAACTTGAATCTAAATAATGCTCCAATTTCAGTTAGATAAGTCGGTGGAGTTTTTGAGCTAAGAACATAATAAATAATATCACATTAACCGGATCTTAACAACGTATACGCTTCCCAAGCCTCGAATTGGGCTTCTTCTTAATAATTTTAAGCTTTTACTTCTTAGCCATTCTTTAAAACTTAAAATGATTCCATTATGCTACGACTTACGTATATCGGCGATATTTAACATAGGAGCAAAGCAAGATACATTTTTTCCTTATTTAAACTATGACTTAAAATCAGTATTATACTTAAACCAATATTGTACTATCTTTCAATTCCATCTGACCTTTGGTTGATTGAATTTCCGAAGATAGAGCGGGGAAGAAAGAGCAATGGTCTATTAGTTTACATCTCGTACGTATACAGGGTGTATTTTTAGTCAAGTGGTTGTCAATTTTCGACCGCTTTTTGTAGAAATTGGTCTTCTATGGTCTCGAACCTATCGTTCTAGATAAGCAGCTTTACATAAACCCACAAACATACTAATAGTACAGTCATGTAAATAATAGCACAGTGGTGTTAAATCGCACGATCTTGGTGCCACACCACAGAACCACGACGAGAGAGCTAACGCACTCACCAATTTAATTGATTTTTTCATTGGCTGTATGGCATGTAGCGCCGAAAGGTCGTCCACGTCAACATCATCCAACTCAGACATGAATAAGTCAAATCACGGTTCCAACGGTTCCACATTGGTTGTAATATTTTCGACGGCTTCATTTTTGAAGAAAGATAGACCCTTGGCTACCAAACGGTGACTTTTTGAGGATACAGCGGTGTCTCAGCAATGGTTTGGGAATTATCATTACTCGAAATGCGACAATTTTTTATTAACCTATCCATAAAACTAAAAGTGAGCTTCATCCCCGAGCATTTTTTTGTGAAAACCAGAATCGATGGCAATCCAGTTTTAGTTCCATTCACCAAACGTGTAACGATCGTTCGAATTCAATTCTTGCACTAGTCGGATGTTGTAACACACCACCTACACACCAAGATCCTTCCGCAAATTCTTCCATAAAGCCTGTGTTCACAGCTCGCATTGTTGCGCGCGATAGTGAATGGCGGATGAACTCATTCGGCTCTTTTTCGTTACGCTACTGGACAACAACAAAAGCGTATTCGATGCGCGCTATATGACGTCTCTGAGGATGTACATTATCCACCTATTGATGGTTGCTCGAATTATCGACTCTGCTGGGTGATTATTTCGAAATAATAGTAGACGAGGCCAGCGATGCGTCCAACGAAACGAACCATTATTTTGGTAATAAATTAACACGGTTTGCAAAAGTTGTAAAGTTGTAAAAGAGTATAAATCGGATAACAGTTGACAGAAAGATCAACCCAGAAAAAAGTATTACCTCATGGGAAACCATACGTCAAAAGAAGACACATTGATCTCTAAAAAATACTTTGCTCTTGATTTGACCTTTAGTTAGATCAAATATATTTAAATTACTTAGTAAAAATTCAGTGTTTTATTTTATTATATTTTTATTATTACAACCCAATTATTACCCTTGTCGTGTACAACCAACGCGAGAGGCGCAAGAGAGCTCTTAAACGTCGAGATCTAAAACTATTCAGCTACAGAAACAAAAATTCCAACGACTAAGATTTATTGTATGTTATAAACAGTTGTTACGATCTCATTTATTAAGAGAAAGCAATTTGGTATTTTTTATTTCGAAAAGTGAATCAAATAGAAGGCATATGTGACGGAATAGTTCGTTGAGTTCAAAATTTGTTCCACAAGATTTTAACAGTAAAGGTCTAAGCTGCCTCGAAATGCGAACCGGGATATAAAATTTAGCTTTCAACAGGAGAAAAGAACTGCTAACTGTTCCATTCATGATTTTTACTAAGAATCATTCTTCTACGACTCGTAAGCGTAGGCAGATTTTCAAGTTTTAAACGACTAGTGTACAGAAGAAGACTTAACCTATGATCCCATCGGAAATGCTCTAAGCTGAAAATTAAAAACTGTTTCCGTACCGACTCTAACTTGTCAGAATGGATTCGGTAACTCGGGTTCCATACAACAGAAGTCTAATCAAAGTTGTAAAAAGTGTTTTAGTAACATTGTTTTGCATTTTTTTTAGATTCAATGACAAATCATTTCTATTACACCAAGCACCCAAATTGTTCTGGTCAGTTGGCAACAGACACCTTTCATCAATTGAAATATACTACTGTGCCCAAAAAATAAGGTGACATTGTATTTATTTTGAAAATTCTTCATTCATTCTTCCAAATCAATTTCATGCCCTTCAAAGTAGTCCCCTCCCGGTGCAATGCACTTATGCCAACAGATTTTTCAATCTTCGAAACACTGGTTGTAGTCACTTTCCGGGATGGCCTTCAGTTCCGTCTTTGCTGCGTCTTGAATCTCCTCTATCGTATAAAAACGGTGTCTCCGGAGCGGTATTTTGAGCTTGGTGAACAGCCAGAAGTCACATGGCGCCAGATCAGGTGAATACGGTGGTTGCGGAACGATATGGGTTGAGTTTTTGGCGAAATGATCACGAATTACGAGGGCAGTATGGGATGGTGCATTGTCGAGGTGTAAAAACCAAGAATTGTCGCGCCTGAGGCCCAAAACATCCTTCAAAATGGTATTGGCTGAGCCTTTCGATATGCCAACTTCATCAGCAAGGTCTCTAATTGTTAATCGACGATTTTTCGACACCAAATCTTTGATTTGTTGAACGTGAGCTTCGTCGGTTGAGGTTGATGGTCGCCTTGGACGCTCTTCGTCTTCGACACGTTCACGGCCGGCTTGGAACTCACTATACCACTTGAAAACATTTTTTTTTAGACATAGCTTCATCACCAAAGTCTTTCTGCACCATCCTCAATGTATCCGCAGTAGAAAATAGATTACGTAAACAAAATTTAATACAAATTCTTTGCTCAACAAATTTCCACATCGCAAAAAACGAAAAACTCACTTTGAGCAGCTCACAAAACGACACGTATCTCAAACGCTAATGATTATTTTGACATGAAATTTGACACAGATGTGACTGACCTTACTACCAACCTAAAAAAAAATAATTCTCCAAATCCTTCGACGCGCGCAGTTTAAATTCAAATTTTTTGGACACAGTAGTATGATTTAAAAAGCTTTACGTCGTCGTTGTGTTCTACTATAAAGATAAGAAGAAACCCATTGAAGAAATCCTGTTTGAAAGATCAAAAGATCAAGTTTGTGTCAGAGGGTCGATAAAAAAAATAAAATATGTTTCACCTCAGTTGTTTCGAGTGTTTTTGCAGCATTGCCGAAATTTGTTTGCTTTCAATTTGTCCTCTATATATTTGTTACTAAATTAAAATATTTAGAATCGGACCTACGGACTGTTCGACATTCGCCGTAGTTGTTTCTTGATGCTTTAAAGCCCTTCTAACGCGCAGATATTTCCATTGGAACATTAAGTAAAATAAAGTATTTGAAAATATATTAGTTTGAAGCAGCTTATGTTGAGACGATTGCCCCTTTGAACAGTCTATCTTCCAATATATAGGGGAGACCAACCTAATTATGATGAAAGTTTAGGCAAAGGCTTTCTGTGAGCTTTTACAGTTGCGCAGGTGCGAATATATTATATCATATTTGGGCAATCGGTAATAAATCACTAAAATCCTTGCCGTATGAGCTCCTGAAATTTAATACCGTTCTTTTTTGACGAGTTGTGTGACCTTAAATGTATGTTTGTGTATGAATCTGAGTTGGAACACGAACAAAACTCTTACACAAACTCTCATACCGTGAATTGTGTTTTGTAATATTTTTTCACATTTTCAATAGCAATTTGTTTTTTTATAATAAAGTGTTTGTAGAAAATTTATATATAGAATTTATTTATGAAAACCGTTATATATAGTTATAAATAATGGAGTACATACATAAGTAAATATATATATTGAAAATAATGCTAATAATTTGCAGACTAACAAGCAACCATGTACATACAAACGTATATGTATGTCACTTGCTATTTATACATATAGATACATAGATTTAATAGCTGAATAAAGCGAGCAGCGCATATTGATCTTGTATTTTCTCTTTCCATCGTTTCTGCTTCTAATTCTTCTTGTCTTTTGTGAATATTGTCAACAACAAACGAAATCTAAAAACATAAAAACAAAAAATATATATAAAAACACAACTAACGCTCATGCGCACACGCACACATACACATGAAAAAAACATTGCACAAATTTTCTTTTTTATTTTGAAACTCTTAAACGCCATAATTTTGCACCGCCCTAATGTCTTCACACGCCTCACACACATGCGCACACGCCTACACTCACTCTTACACCCACACTGCTCTCATGCTCACACCATTGCGCTCTCACACGCTCTCGCACGCCAGCTGATCGCCGGCTCGATTATTGCGCCCGGCTTCCTGGGCGCCCTGGGCCATAACAGTCGTTCGCATAATGCTCGCATACCGGGCTATGGACAGGGCGGCTTGCATCGTGCTTCATCGGCTACAACAACAACAACAAGCACAACCACAACTACAACTACAACAACAACCACATCGTCAGCTATACCACAATCGGCGGCAAATTTGCCCAAATCCGACATTCTGAACACCCTGAGCGGCAATCTGACAAACGTACACAGATAATAATCCCTAGATCCCATAGATCGCTGGTTTGCTAAATACATACATATGTACATGTGTCCATATGCAAGCTAAACAGAAGTTTAAACAATAATTATAATCATACTTAGTTGTGTAATCATTATGTAATGATCGTCTATTGTCTATTAGCGGAACGCCAAAGTCTTTTTTGATGTGTATGTGAATTAGCGGTTTTCTCCTTTGTTTTCTTTCACTGTCCCCTATTTTCGATTATTTATGCCTTGCGTGGTATTTTATGTTGTGCTTAACGGTATTTACATATGTATGTATGTAGATATGTTTAGACCTTTGTGTGTACTATGTTTATATAGAGCGCCTGAACTTATAGGGCTTCTAGAGCTTAAAAAACCTAATGGCTTCTCCTAACAAATGTCTTAACTTCCTGCAATACCATTTCGTTTCTCCTTCTAAATTTTTTTCGGGTTCTTCTTTCCCTTACGAGGAATCAAGAAGTATCTCCAATATTTGTTACAAATAACTGAATTCTCGAGAATAGTAAATAACGTAATCAAGCTCGGTCTACCCGCCTAAAAGTATTCAAGTAAATCCAAAGCTTGTTCTAGAGTGGATATAATATCAGGATCGCTATGAAAATGAAAGAGAAGCTTGTGTCTGACCACGCCCACTGGTTAACTGATTTGTATATAGTAGATACATAATTGAAATTGGTGTGATAAGTTAGACCTAATCGGCTATATTAGAATATATATCGTTAATTTCAGGGGTTTTCCTAGCTTAGTGGAGAGAGCAAGGAAGGCATGAGTTGTCATGTACTGCTGTATAGGAGCAATAGGGAAAAGTTGGGGACACCCATCATTGGTGGTATTTTGACTCTGCGAAACCATAGTTAAGCGAATAATGTTCTTCGGTGTATTCGTCTGATGGAGGGAACTCGAAAATGCTACATTTGCTGAAAGGCTTTATCGTGGCCAAAAAGTGACTCTTAGCGGCATTTCAGGTGCACTGCGGACTACACCTACAATGGCACTTAATGGCATTTTATACAGGCCATGGACCCGCTGGCAATGGCCATGGGTGTAGGTCATGGGTGTAGGCCATTGCCAGCAGGTCCATGGCCTGAAGTGCGCTCTAAGGCTCAAGGAAGCTGGGTGTATGAAGGGTTCGGAACAAAAGCACGTCGAAAGTCTCTCCTCTTTCAACTAAATTACAAAGACTACTCATGACGACTTTTCCTCTGCTCTCAAGACCGACAAGGGATATATGGATGTGGAGGAATCTCGGAAGATGATGCGTAGTGAGCTTTTTCACGGATGGGTCGAAAGTAAGGGCGAAAGGTTGGAGGGGAAGTTTTCTGTAAGGTACTCTCCGTCAATCTTAGCTTTATACTACCGAACCGCTGTAATGTTTCTCATAAAAATTTAGCTGCTATTTAATTGACGGTAAACTCATTTCAATGTTTGGTCTTGGCAGAATCGCTGCAAGCGGCTCCAATATCCTTTCGCTAAAAAGGCAGGAAATCTACAGGACCACTTGTCCTTAGCAAAATTCGTCTTTCCGCAATCATAGACGTCCTTACTGGACCCTTACTGGACATTGTTCAATAGTCATTCATGCGGTAGAACTTAACATCTTCTCAAACGCAAGTTGATAAAGAGGTGAAAATATCCAGCCACTTTCTCATCCGTTGTCCATCCTTTGGAAGACTGGTGTTGAAACAGCTTGGCAGTATTTCATTCGGTGAACCAGAAGACATAGCAGAGACATTAGCTGTCTAAGCAAATTTGTGATAGGCACAAAGCTTTTCGTAGATTTATAAGGGCTTATGATCTATTATTTAAAAGTTTTGGACACAAAAAACGCACCGGCGGTCTAAACTGTACAAGTTTGATCCGTGTTAGGGTCGACTTAAAGCCTAACCTAACCAGGAATGTTAATTCCCTACCTATGAGAAGGTGATCCTACTAACCAAATACTGTCTAGTATAGTCGCTTCTATTAGAATCTAGATTCCGTTCCTTCCTTGTATGCATCCACAAGTATCTCCAAGCAATCTGATGCAATGTGATTTTAAATATCAAACGATGGATTCGGTTGCCCTGAAACTATGATGAAGAGATTCCGCCACTGAACTTGATTTTGATCGGTAAGGGTATAGCGGCTATATGCTGTAGTGGTCCAATCTGAACAATTTTTTCGGATATTTTACCGTTCCTTTGGTAAATAATTCATGCAAATTTCGTGAAAATGCCTCGCCAAATAAAATTTTTCATACACGGTCTCGATTTCAATCAATAGTAGTCCGTTAACGACGAATGCGCAGCTTCTTCGGAAGAAGGGGACATGTTTGAAATATCAGTTGGATAACTGAAATACTGAGGAACTAGTTTATGTAGATACAAAGAGATCAGAGCGTAAAGGTGCGTCATACAAACGTGATTGCCATCAAATAAAAAACGAAATTACGAATTTCTTTTATCCCATTACGAAGTATACACACGAAGTCAGGTTTAAATTATAATGATTTTCATTGTATGGCGATCTTTTTAGGAATCCCATATTTAAATTGAAGTTTCACATGGTCTGAGTATTCATTTAGTAAAAATTATTCGAAAAGTGTAACTCAGAAGACGGGCTTAAATATTTATATTTCCGGTTTGTATAAATATATAAAACGTACCCAGTTAAAACGAGGTACGGATTTTTGGTCGTGCCGAATCTCAAGATTTAGACTAGAGTGTTTAATCCGCTATCGAGAATATGAATACATATTTTAGGCAATTTGTTTAGAGCCAACGAGTCTTATAGGACATCACACTTCCCAAGTTTTTTATAATAGTGATTTATAAATATTTCCAAATACATAACTATTAGCTTTTTTTATTAAGGGGTTACATGGATTTCTTCAGGTAAAAAACAGCACTTTTTCAAAAAATGTTTTCTCATAAAAAAATGAAATATTTTATTAGAATTTTTTAATACGTGCTTTTATTAAAACCTTAACTTAGAACTTGGACGAAGGAAAAAATCTGAAAACTGGATTTTTGGCAAACATTTTTACAAAAAATTAAAATTTCCCGTCATCTTTTTCAAATAGTTGTTATCGAAAAAACCTTCGCCCAAGTCTTTAAGAAGTACATCTCAATACAATTACCTGTGTAAAATTTCATTAAGATCGGTTCAGTAGTTCTCGAGTAATCTTTCCAACCGAGTTCAAAAACGCGTTTAAGGACGGCGCATTTAGCGTAGCGCACAAGTTCTCAAAGCTGTATCTCCGAAACTATTACTCGGATCTTGGTTATTGAGGACAATATTCTAGAGGTATTATGGGATTTAATAAGACAATAAAAAACTCAATTTTTGAAACCGGTAATCCCATGTAACCCCTTATCAACTGTGAAAATCCTTAGAGAGGCCACTTTTGGTGATGCCCTTTGAATAAGAACACCGTTAAAAACATAAAAATAGAAAAAGGAAGAGAAAAAAATTTAAGTACCAAGAACTTTTACTACAAAAACACGGTCAACACGGTAAGATTTCAGGGTATTTTTTTTTTTTTTTTTTGTGAGAATGCTAAATAGTTGGATTCGCTAGCTAAAACAGTAACCGGTGAGACTTTTCTCTTAAATTCGAGGGCTAATATAATGTCCCAATATAAATTTCCCTCGACTATCTCATATTGTTTCAAACCTCAATCTAATAATGGGTTCTTCTGAAGAAGTGAACCGTTTAGTACAATTTTTTTAAAGTCTTTGGCCTACATAAAAGAGGATTCGCCCTTAATGTGATCTTATAACGTGAAAACATGTTAAATCTAAAATTTTTTTTACAACATATTTGAAAAAAGGTAATAATAAATAACTGTTAAGCTTTTGCATGCAATCGCCTAGCCGACTATATGAAAATAAAGGAAAGACTCTTGAAATCCTCTTTCAACTAGCTCTTCTATGGGTTGCAATCTCACTCGTAAATATGTATGTGTGTACTCTATTATGAATTTCTATGTATATTTATGTATAATTAAATGTCTTGCTAGCTTTTATTTGCCACTTGCTTACGCTACCGCCTACTCTACCACCTTCTACATAACATATTTCAACAACTACACAAACACAGGTACACAACCACCTTCTCACCAACAACAATTAATCATGTCCACTTACGCTGTTTTGGTTAGAAATTTCCTTGAATTTTGCTTTTGTTGTCCGTTAAAGCTTTCGACCGTAGCTTTCATCATTCAACGGAGTGTCTGCATGTTTAGTTATCCATCTAGAGTGTAGTCTGTACGTTTTCGTATCTCTGATTTCGTTTTATTGTCTTCATTTTTCAGCAGTCGCTACACTTGTTGCCACTGTTTCAATAAAATTTACATTTTGCGGGCATAATTTTTGTCACCCGCATCCCCGTTTCCTCTTAACTCAGTTACTTGCTAAGTGTGAATCAGTTCTTTTTTCTGCCTTTTTCTTTATGTGCACATTTTCCGGATTTTTCTTTTGTCATTTTTCATATTTTCGCAATGTCATTTTTCTCTTTTTTCGTTGTTTTGTTTCCTTTTACTACGTCAACGCTTTTCAGTAAGCAAAAGTTCATAAATATTCCTTGTTAACTGTTCTTTGACGCTTTTACTGTCAGCGCTACAAGTTGTTTGATTTTCCTGGCGCTCTTTTTTGGTTTCTGTTTTGTTTTTTTGCTCTACTCTCCGTTCCGTCTGTTGAATGTTTTCATTTGTTGGCGTTGGTCGGTTCGTGATTTTTGCATGAATTATGTTAATGCAGTTGTTGAGTACTTTGTCTTTATGATAGCAATTTTTTAAGGTGCTCATGGACTATATTATATAAGTTTTTATTGATATATATGATTCTCATAGCTATATTATGTATATTTTACAAAACAGAATATTTAGATTTCTTGCTTCTCTGCGCTACGGACTTTATAACAATAGATGACTGTGAACAGTTCGCTGAGATGACAGAAACAGAGACAGTTAGGCACAATAAAAAACCACGCTTAATTTTCATTTTGGTTTATGATGTAGTTGACTTTGAACATTTTCGAAATGGCTACATTAATAGTGGATAAACTTACCACAATTACATTTCACTACCAATAAGGAGCGAACCAAACTTTTGATACCAGAATGCTTTGGCGGCGACTAGAAATCTAACAACTTTAGGCCTATGCAAACAGAAACAGACAGAAAAATCTCTGAATGAGTCAAAAGTGGCAAATATTAAAGTGATTGAGCAGTGACTATTGTTTCATGTTTGGGCAAAATGTCAGTCACAATCATGTTAGAATATGTAGAACTTTTGGTACGAGCCTATTGTTGAATAACCAAAACTAACTTCATACCCAAAGCATTAACCAAAATGTATTGAGCTAATCCACACACCTCCACGATGATTTTCAAGTACTGCTTCCTTAACTTTTTCGATGGACGACTCAAATGAGGCAAGTTCTCAATCGTTTTACGACCTTCACTGAATGCCTAGGACCACTCCAATATTCCATGATTCCATCGGAAACTCAAAATTTAAAGTGAACTCCTGTTGCGAAAATCACTGAGACAAATTTTGACACTAATTACCATATAGAGATCAGATGACACAATCTTACAAGATACTTTAGCTTTTCTTCCCATTGTCCCCATGGTGAACGCATTGATGTCAGCAAAGAAATTGAGTCGTCAATTAAGCGAATTTTTAAGATAATTTTCACACAACAAATTCTAGTAATTTGCTATGGAATAGCCAAATGCCGTCGCTATTACAAACTATTTTATTCGGATGGGAACTGGAATAAAAATCAAGTCTTACGACTGTTGAAAATCGAACTCGCTTTCACTCTGGGTTTTGATTCAAAACCGAATGTAATCAATGTCGACGATTTTTCCCTTGCCAAATGAGGCTATCTTACAATATGAGGCCAAGCGTTGTCATGACGAAAGTTTTAAGCCTTCTGTCTAGTCTTTAATTCCGGGCGTTTGTCGCAATCGCTCGCGTTTTAGTTATTGTCGGCAGCTTGGTTAATTTTTGTCTGTAGCGTTCTCCATTGTTGATCCCGATAAATTCGGAGCATTACCTTGACGTTAGGCACGTTCGGCTTTGCTGTTGATTTGACTAGTTGGTTAGGTTTCACATATGCTTTTTTGCATTCAGTGTTTTCATAATGAATCCAATTGTCATCACCACCAGGCACAATCGGATGCAAAAACGGTATCATCAGTTCATTATCTTCAAACTTATTTTGGTTGCCCTGGAGGAAACTCTACTTCCAAGCCAAAATCAGCACATTCAAATCGTGTAAATCACTTCTTTCGCTCAGCTGAACATGTTCAACATATAGTATTTAGACTTTAGTCTGAGGGTTTCTTCATATTAAAGTAATGAATGTAAGATCCCCACAAAAACAAAAAGACACATCGTTCAACAAATTTTAGTAAAAAGAAAATTATTGTTATTTACGCCACTAAAAACAGCAACAAGAACAGTAGATTTTTTAAACATGTTCGGAATATTGAATCTAGTTATGTCATCTCCTGGCAAACCGCAGTTGCCTACCCTATATATTTCTTCTTCTTTACTGGCGTAGACACCGCTTATGCGATTATAGCCGAGTCAACAACAGCGCGCCAGTCGTTTCTTCTCTTCGCTACGTGGCGCCAATTGGATATTCCAAGCGAAGCCAGGTCCCTCTCCACTTGGTCCTTCCAACGGAGTGGAGGTCTTCCTCTTCCTCTGCTTCCCGCGGCGGGTACTGCGTCGAATACTTTCAGAGCTGGAGCGTTTTCATCCATCCGGACAACATGACCTAGCCAGCGTAGCCGCTGTCTTTTAATTCGCTGAACTATGTCAATGTCGTCGTATATCTCGTACAGCTCATCGTTCCATCGAATGCGATATTCGCCGTGGCCAACGCGCAAAGGACCATAAATCTTTCGCAGAACTTTTCTCTCGAAAACTCGCAACGTCGACTCATCGGTTGTTGTCATCGTCCAAGCCTCTGCACCATATAGCAGGACGGGTATAATGAGCGACTTATAGAGTTTGGTTTTTGTTCGTCGAGAGAGGACTTTACTTTTCAATTGCCTACTCAGTCCGAAGTAGCACCTGTTGGCAAGAGTAATCCTGCGTTGGATTTCCAGGCTGACATTATTGGTGGTGTTAATGCTGGTTCCTAGATAGACGAAATTATCTACAACTTCAAAGTTATGACTGTCAACAGTGACGTGAGTGCCAAGTCGCGAGTGCGACGACTGTTTGTTTGATGACAGGAGATATTTCGTCTTGCCCTCGTTCACTGCCAGACCCATTTCTTTTGCTTCCTTATCCAGTCTGGAGAAAGCAGAATTAACGGCGCGGGTGTTGAGGCCGATGATATCAATATCATCGGCATACGCCAGCAGTTGTACACTCTTATAGAAGATGGTACCTTCTCTGTTGAGTTCTGCAGCTCGAACTATTTTCTCCAGAAGCAGGTTGAAAAAGTCGCACGATAGGGAGTCGCCTTGTCTGAAACCTCGTTTGGTATCGAACGGCTCGGAGAGGTCCTTCCCGATCCTGACGGAGCTTTGAGTGTTGCTCAGCGTCAGTTTACACAGCCGTATTAGTTTTGCGGGGATACCAAATTCAGACATCGCGGCATAGAGGCAGCTCCTTTTCGTGCTGTCGAAAGCAGCTTTGAAATCGACGAATAGGTGGTGAGTGTCGATTCTCCTTTCACGGGTCTTTTCCAAGATTTGGCGCATAGTGAATATCTGGTCGGTGGTTGATTTACCAGGTCTAAAGCCACACTGATAAGGTCCAATCAGTTTGTTGACGGTGGGCTTTAATCTTTCACACAATACGCTCGACAGAACCTTATATGCGATGTTGAGGAGGCTAATCCCACGGTAGTTGGCGCAGATTGTGGGGTCTCCTTTTTTATGGATTGGGCACAGCACACTTAAATTCCAATCGTTGGGCATACTTTCGTCCGACCATATTTTACAAAGAAGCTGATGCATGCACCTTATCAGCTCTTCGCCGCCGTGTTTGAATAGCTCGGCCGGCAATCCGTCGGCCCCTGCCGCTTTGTTGTTTTTCAGACGGGCAATTGCTATTCGAACTTCGTCATGGTCGGGCAATGGAACATCTGCTCCATCGTCATCGATTGGGGTATCGGGTTCGTTTTCTCCTGGTGTTGTGTGTTCACTGCCATCCAGCAGGCTGGAGAAGTGTTCCCTCCATAATTTAAGTATGCTCTGGGCATCGGTGGCTAGATCACCTTGGGGGGTTCTACAAGAGTATGCTCCGGTCTTGAAACCTTCTGTAAGCCGCCGCATCTTTTCGTAGAATTTTCGAGCATTACCCCTGTCGGCCAGCTTATCAAGCTGTTCATACTCACGCATTTCGGCCTCTTTCTTTTTCTGTCTACAAATGCGTCTCGCTTCCCTCTTCAACTCTCGGTATCTATCCCATCCCGCACGTGTTGTGGTCGATCGTAACGTTGCGAGGTAGGCAGCCTGTTTTCTCTCCGCTGCGACACGGCACTCCTCGTCGTACCAGCTGTTCCTTTGCACTTTCCGAAAACCAATGGTTTCGGTTGCAGCTGTACGTAAGGAGTTTGAAATGCCGTCCCACAGTTCCCTTATACCGAGTTGTTGACGAGTGCTCTCAGAGAGCAGGAGTGCAAGCCGAGTAGAAAATCGTTCGGCTGTCTGTTGTGATTGCAGCTTCTCGACGTCGAACCTTCCTTGTGTTTGTTGGCGTGCGTTTTTTGCTGCACAGAGGCGGGTGCGAATTTTGGCTGCAACAATATAGTGGTCCGAGTCGATGTTAGGACCTCGGAGCGCACGCACATCTAAAACACTGGAGACGTGTCTTCCGTCTATCACAACATGATCGATCTGGTTGGTGGTTTTTCGATCCGGAGACAGCCAGGTAGCTTGATGTATCTTCTTATGCTGGAATCTAGTACTACAGATAACCATATTTCGGGCCCCGGCGAAGTCGATCAGCCTCAACCCATTTGGGGATGTTTCCTCGTGGAGGCTGAATTTACCGACCGTAGTGCCAAAGATACCTTCTTTGCCCACCCTGGCGTTGAAGTCGCCAAGCACGATTTTGACGTCGTGGCGGGGGCATCTCTCATAAGTGCGCTCCAAGCACTCATAAAAGGCATCTTTGGTCACATCGTCCTTCTCTTCCGTCGGGGCGTGGGCGCAAATCAGCGATATGTTGAAGAACCTCGCTTTGATGCGGATTGTGGCTAGACGTTCATTCTCCGGAGTGAATGATAGTACTCGGCGACGGAGTCTCTCTCCCACCACGAATCCAACACCAAACTTGCGCTCCTTTATGTGGCCACTGTAGTAAATGTCACAAGGACCTACTCGTCTCTGTCCTTGTCCCGTCCACCGCATTTCTTGGACGGCGGTGATGTCAGCCTTTATCTTTACGAGGACATCTACCAGCTGGGCAGCGGCACCTTCCCAATTAAGGGACCGGACATTCCAGGTGCATGCCCTCAAATCATAGTCCTTATTTCGTTTGCCGTGGTCGTCATCAAAAGGGGGGTCTCTCATCCGAGGCTGTTTAAACTTTTGCATTGGGGGTGTTTTTTTACGTGGCGGGTCCCAAACCCAGCGCACAACCCTATGCAGGGGGTGTTTCGCCTTCTCACTTTAGCTCGCCTTCAAACGGATGTTCTTAGGCTACCCAGAGGATACTTGGTCAAAGACCGGAAGTCGTGAGCTGCTTGAGTCATATGTAAAAGAATCGTTTCTGGCCACTCCCAAGTGAATGGCGATCAGAGAACTTTCCTCACTTGCGTGAACTTCTACACATGACTCCATCCTCCACCCTATATATTTGGAATCCAAAAAATTCAAAAAATATGCTTTTTTAATATTCTTAACACGGTATTCTATAAATTAGTTGCAATTACTCTCCCTGCTTTGGGTTCAAAAAGCACTTTGGACCTGGTTTATTCAATAAACTACTACTTTGAGCAAACACAGTACACAAACAGTTCATAAATTATAGTATTTTTAAAATTCTGAAATTCGGAAAAGGGTACGTTGAATATAGGTTATGATCTTTCAATTTATATTTGTCACAGATTTTTTGAGCTTTTTGCTTATCGGTCAGTAATGTGGCTTTTAGACTTCTTCTTTGAGGCTGGTAATACTGCAATAATAAATATCTAGTTCAAATGCCTTTTTTTACTAATTTTGGGTAGTTTTTCCTAAGTCGAAAATCATTTACGGATTTAATGGTCCAAATTACTTGCCTGCAAACCAATAAAAGCTCAGTTATGGGCCAATCCATCATTACACCTCATTTGACTCCGCTTTCAAGGCAATTCAGGCAGCAAAAGAAAACAAATAAAATATATTATATAAAAGAATTATAACACACTCAGACCCAATGCTCTTCACTGGATGTTATACAATATCCTTGCCAGCGAGAAAACAAATTAATGGACTTGGACGGTTGATTGATTTGAGCAACTGCTCTCAGCATTTCTTCATTTTGATTTCATTAGAGCGGATGCTTTGCTCCTTAATTTACTCTGCATACCACTATAACTGTAAATATGTAAATGTTACTAAATTGATGTTAACTGCAACGATGCGCCTAACGGCAGTTACGATTGGCTACGATTTGAAAGACAAAAAAACGAATACTTTAATCGCCATCATAAAAATAAATCGCGACTGTTTTACAATTGTGCTTATTTTCATTTTAAATATAATAGTTTATATGTGTAAATGTAGTTATGTATAAATAACTGTAAATGCATAACCAACTATTTAGATGAGTTATTATATGATTGTAGATTTGTAAAAAAAAACTGTATCGGCTCTCTACGTGCCCGCTATGTGTACATCTTTGCTACCGACTGCCTACTCCCTCCGCTCTCTATCTCCCATTGCCCCCTTACCCGAACGGCAGCTAACGCCGTTTATGTTGTCTTCTTCTTGTTGTGCTGCAACCATGCATTTGTGTAACTGTCTATCTACTCTACTCTTGCTCTCGACTCTGGCTCATCGGCCATAATCGTTATGTGATGCCGTGTCACTTTGCATTTAGAATACTAATTTATTTTTTTCTCGTCTTTTTCTCATTCATTCACAGGTTTATTATCAGCCGTACTTCATGTTGTATGGTGAAGTGTTCGCCGATGATATTGATCCACCATGCGGCGAGGAGCCGCATCAGAAGCCCTGTCCCACTGGTAAGTTTATTAAGAAATTCATAAAATGTTTATTGCTCCGTTGGAAATTAACTGTTATGATTTGGTTAGTTTCAACTTTAATAATGTGTGGGAAATTATTTGTTTAGTCTCTGTTTTGAAACTAATAGATATTAGCGACGGATAGTGCAGTTGAAGGAATTTTTCTGCTCTAATTTATCCAAATGTGGTAATAGTGAACATCAAAATAGGTAGAAGTTATGTTATGTTAGCGCCGTCTAGGCTCTCACACATATACCTTGAGGTTTTACACATTAATTTTGCACAATCCTTTTTTGATCCGTAGAGGGTCTTCATCTTTTGACTACGATTTTGTTTTTTTAGAATCAGTAAATATTTTTAACTTGAATAAAAGCTTGTACAACATTTTTAAGATCCTTCCGGGTTGTAGGTGCATCTCGTCATATAAATAGTACAACACAAAGTTTCTTCTAATAATAAATACGACAAGCGGTTCATATATTTTACTTGAGTTTCGAACTTGCAGCAACTATTTATTTTATATGTATGCAGTGGTGGATCCAGAGGGGGGGGGGGGGGCGGGAATTCCCCAAACCCCGCGACTGAGAACAGAGAAGCGTCTGTCTGTCTGGTAAATAACATTCTCGAGATATTTAGTTTTTTTGAGAGGTTCATAATTTTCACTGGGCCATTTTCCATTCTAATGTAAAGCAAACACCACAGCACGATTTTCTTGAGCTCCTCACTACACCAATACATAGTGTTATATAAGGGAAAGTCGATTTTTCTGTCCCTATGTCCCTTTGTATGCTTAAGGGGGTATTCTAGTCTAGAAATCAAATTTTGGGCAGTTTTTTGAATTTTATTTAAAAAAAACCAAAAAATATTTTTACTATCCATTTTTTATGGTGTTTTTTATTAATATCTTTAGAATACAGAAAAAAAACTTTACAAAAAAATATTAAAAATTAAAATAATTAGAGGAGGGGAGAGACAGGTGTAAAAAAAATGGCGCATCCTGGTGACATTGATCCTGACTCTCCTGGTGGTCTGAAATAAAAAAATCAAAAGAAATTCTTAATCAGTAAGGATGATGTTATAGTCCGGGAACACGAAAAATTGTTTTTTTTGAAAAATGGCGACTGCCTGAAAATAAAAATCATCCTATGAAATCAAAATCCTATGCAAAAAATCATTTTTTACGCTTTTTTTTTTGAAATTCCTGAATGTTTTTTAAATATTAAAAGCAAAAATTTTGACACGATGCTGGTAGGAACGATAAAGGATTATATAAAGAAAGTTCACACAAAATTTCAAGTAAATCGGTTGAATAGAACTTGAGATAATGCCAGTACCGTGTGGAAAAAAGTAGTTTCGAGAAAAACGCGTTTAAAGTTTAGGAGACAATTCTAGTGAACACTGACGCCACCTCACAAAATCGGCTGTATCTCCGAAAATAAGTCGAGTTTTGAAAAATCCTTCCAAGGTCATATTTTTGAAAGTCTAAACTTTAAATACATGAAAAAAAATCGAATTTTTCAAAATTCTAAAGTAGAATACCCCCTTAAATGGATATTTTCGAAGATATTACAAATTTAAAAATTGCGGGACGTAGCGTTTGCGGCGGCACCGGCCGGCCGGGAGCTTCCTAGCAAGGAATATTTAAACGGAAACGATGAAGTATATGCGCCCTTTTTCAAACTGATCCTTCCTCAAAAATAATACAATTGCTAAATATTTGGAATAGCAAATAGTAATATAACTGCAACCAAATGCACTGGGCAATGTATTATATCTGGCTCAGTAATCGGTAGATTAATATTATACCAGATGCAGTCGAAAGACTGATGTCATAATCTTAATAGCCAACGTTTTCGTCTTTCAAAGATTGAAGACCGGTTCATCATGTCCAGTCCACTTAATGTCGGTCGATTGGACTCCAGTTTGAAATGATGGAGCCGTATTTCTATTGTCACACATCGACGCAAAAATTCGGTTTTATTATGATTAAAGAGCATTCAAACACTCCTGAGAATCAGCAATTCGTTGTTTTTGTTAGGTTATGAACTTGCGAGGCACCCACTTTGCACAGAGCTTTCGCCTCTTTAGGGCATCCACTGCGTTCATTATCATGGGTGATCATTTCGCCTCTTTCCAACTTAACAAATCTCTTTTCAACGGTTAAATTCACTGGTTCGAAGGTTCAGGGTCAGATTTAGGTTCCAAATTCAACAGTATTCTCCCTCAAAAAACAATGCTTTATTAGCACACGAAATACTTTTATTTTCCTTCTTTTGTAAACTGTCAAAAGTTGCTTCATAAAAATGATATATCTCATCAACTAATAGTTATATTCTAACTAGTAAAAATCATATAGATGGTTGTAGTAGTATTATCTATGGGTCACTCACAGTAAAGCGTGAACGGGTCCTTTAGTGGTTAATAAGCGAAAGCAAGCATGAGTAGATATTGCATACAAAATATAATAAAAACTAACAGTCATGATAAATTTTTTCATAAAATGGCGGCTGCACAAAATATAAGTCGATTCAACTTTTTAACTTTTTTTAACGCACTACTGTGAGCGAATAATCGTAAGACTCATTAATTTTAATTTCGCGCAAAAACTCATTCGTTTTTTCTAGGTTGGCAGACTGTCAGCGTCATGTGTGCCAAATTTCACATCAAAATAGTTATTAGTGTTTAGTATACGTTTGTCTCAATGTAGTACATTATGTGTATTAGGTGCATTCGGCGATTATATCAAAAAATAAATGAAAAAGTTTAAAATTAGGATCAAAGTCGTACTATTTTTTGCTTATAGTAATAAAAAAAAAATTTTTAAATCGACTGATTGGAACTTGATATGTCATGACGAGCAAATCAAAAAAAGTAGTTTCGTCGATGTAGCTGATAAGAAGCTGAATCGGCGGTTACTTTAAAAATAATTCGAATTATGAAAACTTCTTTTAGAAAAATACTTTCGAATATTTAAACTAACGAAATATGAAAAAAAATTTGGTACATTTATAGACTAAAAAATCACATTAAAACAATTTAATTTATAAATTTAATATAAATAAATTTTAATAGGAACGTATTTCAGTGATTTTACTAGTATTTCTTTTATTTCAAGAAATTTTCGTTCGACTTTTACTTATTATCTATCTCAATTTTTCTTACCACAGGCCACTGGGTGACACCGATCATAATGGCCATGTACCTGTTGATTGCCAACATTCTGCTAATTAATCTGCTGATTGCCGTCTTCAATAACATTTTCAACGAAGTGAACTCGGTTTCACATCAGGTGCGTCCCAGCACACCACTGAAAATTATGTAGCATAAATGTTCTAAAAATTAATGAAAATCGTATGCAAATTTTTTTATCTCTTCTTTTATGCTTTCTGCTACAATACAACCAATCCAACTGTTGATGCTGCTACTTGCCACATGGCGCGCTGTATGGTTGCCGGGGCATCTGCTGGACTAATGTTGGCTACTAATGGCTGTTATGCGCTGTGATCTGCATTACTTTGTTGTTGTTATTGTGCGGATATAGGTTTGGATGTTCCAACGCTTCACCGTCGTCATGGAGTATCAACAGAAGCCCGTGCTACCGCCACCCTTCATCGCGCTCTGCCATTTCTACTCGCTGCTCAAGTATTGTATACGCAAAGCGAAAGGTGAGAGAGGGATGAGAAAATTAAATTTTATTCCCTGTGAGTTTTATACTAACGCTTGAATATAATTAACTAAAATAATATTTCTGTATATTTTTTCCCATTATTGCGCTGCCGTTAACGGTGTCGTACATGGCTCTTAACGCATACACACATACACATATAACATACATGCATACAAATGTCTACAATACATGCTAACAACAATAAAAATGCACTGCACCACAAATATCGCACATTTGCACTTACTTGCCACATTGGATGTGTTGCACAAACGATATTGAAATTGTAAAAAAACAACAATAATAACAAAAACATATGCACAAAAAAAAAAAACAAAAAAAATTTCATCAAAAACATCAACGCATGCAAATAAAAAACTTTAAAACAAAAACAACAACAACACAAAATAAAAATAAAAACACCAATAACAACAAAAATTACAAAAAATGTCCATCAAAACATCAAATCATGCCATATTGTGTTTAACAAAAACAATAACAACAAAATATGTAAATAAAACAAAAACTACAACAACAACAAAAACAAAAAATGCAAAAAATTCCCATCAAAACCATAAACGCATGAAAATATTAAATTAAAAAAAACCAACAACAACAAAAATTATTTATATAAATGTGCAACTACAAAACACATATTAAAAATAAATGCGGAATACATGCACACACACACACACACACTCATCGATGATTATATGTATATTGCATATAATTCCACTTCATTGTCTATGGTTTTGGAAAATTGCAATCGTTGTTGCTGTTATTGCATATCACAATGGTCATTTGTGCCACATGCGCCATGTCATGTGGCATGCCACATCACTCCGAACTGCACACGACGCCATATCCATAACAAATACATACCTGCATTGGCCACTCACCACACCACACCACCACTACCCACCCACTCGTTGGTCCATCATTGTCTGTCACTCCTTTGTTGTTGTTGTTGTTGTTGCACATGCGCTCGATAACAACGTTGATCACCGTTGACTGTTATGATGATGACACCATTGGCTACATCTGCTCAATCACATGGAACACATGAAATGCATACACAACACATACATATGCAAACAAACACACATACCTACATATGCATATGTGTATCAATGTTCTTCATCCAAACTATATTCATATATATTTCCGCACGAATTTGCATTGCGTCAAAAAAACTAATGAAATATTCTTGCATTTGTTTTAAAACAACTGTAATTGCCGACAACTGTTGTTGCATCATCCACAAAATGGCGCTTTACCACACTGAAACATCGTAAAATATTACGAAAACCCTCGATGTTGCCGATCGAAACCTTCAACAACGTGGAATATATGTGTCACCTGCAACAAAATCCGTCCATAATGACGCTGCGCACATTGAATAACTTGAATACATGTTGCTGCCACAACAACTACAATTCTTCAACAACAACAACAACCCTTCCACTGTACAACGTTATCATCAACCGTCCAAACAACCAACCCACATCTTCGAAATGTGAACTCATTCACACCTGCTGCCACGCGCCGAAACACACAATCGTTTATACAACAACAATCATAATAATATTAACAACAACAATATGTAAATAATGTCAACTCGCCATTAGGATTGGAGGTACAACGTGACAATGGCCTAAAATTGTTCCTGGAAAAGGATGATATGGAGCGTTTGTATGACTTCGAAGAGGAGTGTGTGGAGGGTTTCTTCCATGAACAGGAAATCATATTGAATCAATCGACTGATGAACGTGTTAAGAACACAACCGAACGCGTTGAAATATTGGCGCAAAAAATCGAGGATATTAACCAAAAGGAGAATGTGCAGACAGCAACGGTACAGGTGAGTAAAAAATGCATGTAGCTTAGATTATGATAGATACTACATGAATTTTAGTTTCATAGCAGTGAAAATAAGAACCCATGGTACCGGAAAAAATAAAAATTTTATCTCAAAAGTATATACTTCATATTCTCCATTTAAAAATTTGTTGCAAACAACTATATTTTCGGCTGCTGAGAACAACTACTACGAGCTAATACTTCTCTCTTCTTGCTTCTGAGCGTTCGATAATGTTGGTCATATCAGTTCATTTGATATCTGTAGCGTGAATTATCTATGGTATTTCATCCTTCGTCCGCAACATATAATCTTGAATTTATAAAGATTTCATCCCTTTCGACGATTATACATGTATATTCAGGTATACATAGATTTTTAGATAAATGGGGTCCAGGGCAAGTTTTCACACGATTTTATGCACTATTAGAAAAATACGCTCTCTCAATTTTAATTACATAACTCACAATGGGCTTAAAATAGTATTGACCCGTTTTCAAACATACTACTGTGTCCAAGAAATAAGGTGACATTTGAATTTAAACTGCGCGCGTCGAAGGATTTGGAGAATTACTTTTTTGTTTAATTTAGTAGTACTGTCAGTCACATTTATGTCAAAATATTCATTAGTGTTTGAGATACGTGTCGTTTTGTGAGCTGCTAAAAGTGAGTTTTTCGTTTTTTGCGATGTCGAAATTTGTTGAGCAAAGAATTTGCATTAAATTTTGTTTACGGAATCAATTTTCTGCTGCGGATACGTTGAGGATGGTGCAGAAAGCCTTTGGTGATGAGGCTATGTCTAAAAAAAAATGTTTACAAGTGGTATAGTGAGTTCCAAGCCGGCCGTGAACGTGTCGAAGACGAAGAGCGTCCAAGGCGACCATCAACCTCAACCGACGAAGCTCACGTTCAGCAAATCAAAGATTTGGTGTTAAAAAACCGTCGATTAACAATTAGAGACTTTGCTGATGAAGTTGGAATATCGAAAGGCTCAGCCAATACCATTTTGAAGGATGTTTTGGGCCTCAAGAGCGTCAAGTCTCGTCTGGTACCGAAAACATTGAATTTTTTGGAAAAAAGGCGTTGCGTTGAAGTGTTTGAAACGATGCTTTCCGACTACCAGGGTGTCATGAAACGCATTATAACTGGCGATGAGACTTGGATCTATGCTTTCGACCCCGAAACAACCGATCAATCGAGCGAATATCGTGCCAAAGAGAGCCGAGACCAAAAAAATCGCGCCAAAGTCGCTCAAAAATCAAGGTCATGTTGACTGCTTTCTTCGATTGTCGTGGTGTTATGCATTATGAATTCCTTTCAACCGGCCAAACAGTCAACAAGGAATGTTATTTGAACGTTATGCGTCGTTTACATAACGCTATCCGCCCAAAAAGGCCGGAATTGTGGAAAGACAAGTCTTGGTTTTTACACCACCATAATGCACCATCCCATACTGCCCTCGTAATTCATGATCATTTCGCCAAAAACTCAACCCATATCGTTCCGCAACCACCGCATTCACACGATCTGGCGCCGTGCGACTTCTGGCTGTTCACCAAGCTCAAAAGACCGCTCCGGGGACACCGTTTTTATACGATAGAGGAGATTCAAGCCACAGCGAAGACGAAACTGAAAGCCATCCCGGAAAGTCACTACAACCAGTGTTTCGAAGATTGGAAAATCCTCTTTCATAAGTGCATTGCATCGGGAGGGGATTACTTTGAAGGGGATAAAATTGATTTGGAATAATAAATAAAGAATTTTCAAAATAAATACAATGTCACCTTATATTTTGGGTATCTGTTAAATTATGGCGGATATAAGGATTTAAAACAAGAAAGAAACCAAATTTTAGGTTAAGTGAGTTTTTGAAGTAACGAAGTTTTCTGGAATCTCACATGCCCAGTGGAGTTAACAGTCCATTATGATTAATATTGATGCCGAAACACGTCGGTTTTAAGAGCATGTAGTCCTATAGATTTCTTGCGCTCTTTGATATACCGCAAGTGGACAACAGAGCTCCGTCTCTTTCTGTTCACTTTCAGGCGAGAGTGATTAAAGAATCACAAGTAATTACATATTTATGTACACACATTTATATATTTTATCAATATACTATAATATTAGTGAAATTTATTTATATTTCCTCATCGGTTATCTTCTCCAACAGAGCATCGAATTTCGTCTACGTAAAATGGAAGAATCCTCCGAACAAATACTTTCACACTTGGCTGTCATACATCGTTTCATGTCGATGCATATGCTCGATGGTGTTGACTTGCAAGCGTCCAATATGAATATAGCTACTGATCTGCAACGAGTACGAACGGTCTCGATGTCGGATAATGAAGCACCGATGCCACCACCGAATTTACAGGTGAGTAACTGCTTGTCAAAAGCAGCTCTTAACTTTGAAAGTACTTTGCAATTAAAACTGTTGAACGCTCTTTCCAACCATTTTCTTTTTTTTTCTTATTTTCATCTCCCCATCAATAAATCAGGTCAATAACCGCCGTCGCTTTAATCGTTCACTCACTGAGGTGCGTCCGGATGCGTACATTTTCGACGAAGGCACCCACTTCGAAGTGGTGCCAGTACCTGAAGAGCCCGATGAGCTGGACAAGTCACGCGAGGCGCTCAACGAGCATGTCGGCCGCAAGATATCTATGCAATCCGAATCCGATTCGGACATTTACCTGCCCATGTCACAACGACCGTCCACCTGTGAGACTGTAAAGCGCACACCATACGTCACCGTGCGCCAAGACACCGGCGCCAGCACCGAAAGCAAAGACACCCTAACGCCGCTGGGCGCTGACGACGACCACACGCTGGTCGGCGAGAACTCGGACGAAACCAATCAGGAGCTCAATTTCGAAGGTAAATACCTTATTAAACATCTAAACACCGGCATGTCCTTCCAGCATACGGTGCGCAGGCATCCTAAATGATGTCCAGCGGTGCACCAAAATCAAAGCCAAATCAGCCACACACATACACACATATTCTGCAACCAAACAGCCAACTAAACAGTCAGTACAACCTGTATGTAGATGTCATTTGTTGTAGACCAAACCAAAAACAAAAAAAAAAAATAATAGAAACATAAAAACATGCGCACACGTTGTTGTTGTACAGTGCAAAATGCAAATCACAAAAACAAAAGGTAAACACTAATTGATTTTGTTGTTGCTTTTTTTCTTCTTTTTTGTTTATGTTGTGTCTTGAAAAAAAAAACGAAAAAAATAATGTAAAAAAATAACGAAAACCGCTTAGCCGCCAAGCGTCGGGCCATGCGCCAACGCACCGTATCGCTGTGTCGTCGCAACTCCGAAGCGTGCTCCATCATAGCTGCTGCCGATATTAACCGCTCACACATAAGTCTGAATCAGTTGCCGCTGTCACGTCGGCAAATGAGTCTCACGCAATCTGAGCCGGATAGTGACAAGGAGGCGATTGGAGGGGGTGCGTACACACACACATACTTATCACTCACCCACTCACACTCACACTAACGCATCAACGCATAAATTTAAAAATATATACTCACACACACACCTTAATCTACCTGTTCTCTACACCCACACCGCCTCATATGTCGCTGTCTTCCTTCCACACCACGCCGCATCCACTAATCCCACCAGCACCTGCGCCACCTTTCCTCCAAGTGCGACACCGTTCAGCCACAACTGTGTAGACAGATTTGCTTTTCCAGCAGGACTGCACCACAATAAATTAGTTGGTGTGCCATGCTGTTCGCTTTGAAATAAATTATAATTAAATTTCCACCTCCATAACCTAAAACTCATCCCGTGCTCATCCAGTTATTGCCTCTCACAAGTTGAGAATGTGATTTGTTATTTGTTATTATTTATGCACCTGACATCTGCTCACATGTCGTGTCGCGTGTCTTGTGGCGTGCGCTCCTATCCTTTCCTAACTCTACTCTCTCCTTCATCTTCCTTCACCGCCAAAGCATCTCAACGCCAGCCATCTTTCGCTCATCAAAAGTTTATTATTTTTCTTTTTTATTTACATTTTTATATTATTTTTTTAATCGAAGAGTGCTTTTGAGTGATTGCTACGGAATATATTCTCTTGTTCTATTCAAAGTATGAGCATAGATTAAAGATAATAAGAAAAGAATCAGCCGTATGAGCTACCTCATATTCGTAGTTTTGGTGACGTCGCATTAGCAATGTTGTACAAGAGACAGACACAAAAGAACTGACGTCGTTAATGCAGTTTAGATTATAAAGTCCCCGTATTAAGAGAAATAGAGCAAAAAGTACTGTCTTCCATAATGCAGTTTAGTCTATGAAGTCCCAGTTTTAAGCAAAGTTGAAGTTTGATTTGAAAGAAGCTTTTTAATATACATATGTCTCACTTGAACTCAACGTAATACTTAATTTTACCTTTTTTCTGCAAAGTATTCCTTTACTTAAAAGACTGGGTTAGGTTAGGTTAATCTGGTAGGCCAATGAGCCACGAATAGACCAGTTTTGGCCCTTTGCGATACCAGATGGAGTTCAGTTACCGGTTCCATGAGGAGTTCTCATCCTTTGGGATGCCTATGCCAGGCGCGAATTTTAACAGATTTTGGGACCTCACTATCGGTACTTCTTCCAGAGTATCATACCATTTTGACCCGCGACGCTTAAAGCGTAGTCTGGCCAATTCGGCACAAGTGCACAAGAGATGCTCTGTTGTTTCCATGGTGCCTTGCTCTAGACATTTCCTGCAGTCTGCTCGATCTGTCAGACCAATTAGTATTGCGATCATGTTCCTGCATTCCTTTCCATTGAGTGCCAATAGGAATTTAGAGTACTTCCAGTCTAGCGGCTTGCACATGACTATTGCAGTTTGCGTTCTAACGAACTGACTGGGATTCTTAACTGAATTCAAGATTTTACTCTAATTTGATAAAGTCACCACCTATTAGAAAATCTGTAGACCTTTAAAGACGGGTTACCAAATTTTTAACATCAATATATTTAAAAAAAATTCTAAGAGTTGCCATCTATTTGCAAAATTGTATTAAATTAAATTATAAAAAAGCTAATTCAGTGAGTTTAAAAAATGTCTAAATACGTTTGAATAATTTTTTAAGAAATGTTGCCACCTGTTAGAAATTTTGATTTAAAAAAAATTTAATTTTAACGTAGACGGTATCGAACGAAAGACAGATTGAGGATTTTTTGTCAAGAAATGTTTAAATATTTAAGTATTATTTTTTAAGAAAGGTTGCCACCTGTTTAAAATTTCGATTCAAACAAATTTTTAAAAAACACATTTTAACGTAGACGGTGTCAAACCAACTATAGATTAAACTTTTTTTTTGCGAGAGATGTCTAAATATGTTATTATTATTTTTTTAACAATGGTTGCCACCTGTTTGGAATTTCGATTCAAACTAATTTTCAAAACCCAAAGATAGTTTGAAAATTTTTTTCCAAAATTTCTAAATATGTTGATTTTATTTTTTAAGAAAGGTTGCCACCTGTTTGAAATTTTCAGTCAAACAAATTTTTAAAAATCCATTTTTAAAGTTGACGTTATCAAGCGAAAGACAAATTAAGCATTTTTTCGACTCACAAAGAAATATTTTTAATAATTTGATTGTGAAATACTCAAAACCAAGCAGCGCTGCCACTCAAAAGCTCTCATTATTTTAACAAATTTAATCGTAATTAGTAATTTTCTAAATTCTTAAAATAACTATTGAATATTTAATTTCAAACATATTTTTAATAATTTATCTATTTGTTTTATGTAAAATTATGTAATACTGGAAGTTTTATATTTTCCTTTTATTACAAATTAAATTAATTTTTTTTTTATTATTTTATTATTCTTTTTTTTTCAAATATATATTTCTATTTTCTTTTTTTAATATTCACTTTTCTCTTCTCTCTCATCTGCCATTAATAACGTAAAAAATGGACTCTTTCTCTTACTCGTCACCCTATTTCTCTCTCTTTCTCTCGTGCTTTTGATATTGCCTTGGTCCGTTGTGCCACTAGGAAAAGCCACGTTGCATGCGAAATCCTCCAGAAATATTCTGCTGAAGTTCCACACCGAGTACACTTCAATTACGGATGAATTGGAGAGTGTATGCCATTTGATTGCCTCGCCGACGGTCTCATTGCCAAGTAATAAAGGTTAGTATTTCACGGTTATATAAAACATTTGTATGCTTGTGTGTGTATACATATCTATTGTATAAACAAAATAATAATCATTTCTGTAATTGGATTGGTGAGTTAAATAACCGTAAGGTAATTGAAATTCGCTTGCAATATGGGAAGCAACACAAATTTATTGAAAATAAATAATATTTAATTGGTATTTCAATTATTCAAAGCTGAATATACTTTCATTGCTTAGGAAAACTTAAAAAAAGTATGTTAATTAAGAATGTATTTATTCCTTTATATATTTATTTTAATTATAACATAGAATAATCAATTATATTTATAATCGGAAAATTTTTTCCACATGGTTCTGCATTTTCCTATATCGTAAAAGTTAATACTAAAGTTGGTGGAAACTACTGCGACGATAATTAGGTGAGGTTGTTTGGTGGTTAGGTTATGTTAGCCTAGAAGCATCTTTGTAAAGGGTGATACATTTCGAATTTCCCTACTTTTTTGACGAAAAAATACAGAAACTTCAAATTTAATGGGGAATTCTTACAATTATTCAAAGGAAGAATATCTCTTTTAAATGTTGGCTGCGACTACGTCTCAGTTGGTCCATCAGATGAGTCCAATTTTCGATAACTTCTTCGAATATTTAGACAGGTAACTGACGAAATACAGACTCAATCGAAGCGGGATTGTGCGAATAGACTTAAGATTTTACACATCTCCACAGAAAAAAGTCTAACGGTGAGAAATTACACGATCTTGATGGCCAATCGAACGGTCCAAAATGGGGAATTAAGGGGGTATTCGAGTCTAGAAGCATGAATTTCAGCTAATTTTTAAAGTGTCGTAAAAAAAGGCAATTAATATTTTTACCATCCATTTTTTTTTTTATTAGTTATTTATTAATTTTTGAAGAGTACAGAAAAAAACGAGAAAAAGTAAAAAATTTCAAAAATTATGAGCTGACCAAGAGGGGGGTCTCTAAAAATTTCCACGTGACCATGCCCATGATGTTAACCCTCCTAGTTATCTGAAACCAAAAGGAAAAAAAAGATTTTTACCCTAGAATAATGTCGCAATGGCCGGAACTACGGAAAAGTGGGGAAAATTTTTTTTTTCACAAAATGGCGACTGCCTAAAAAAAAGTTTTTTGGATAACTTTTTCGGACTATTTCGAATTTTTTAAAAATAATAAAAATAAAAATTTGGGGATGAGGCTAGTTCCGACCATAGACAAGCCTATAAAGAAGATTCTAAAAACATTTCAAGTAAATCGGTGCAGTAGAACCTGAGAAATCGTGGATATCGTTCCGAAAAAGACAGTTTTGAGAAAAGCGCGTTTAAAGTTTCGCGTTCCTGCCGAACCAGTTTGGATGCCGGGTCAGAAAAATGCCTATATCTTCGAAAATAATTTGAATTTTGAAAAATCCTCTTGTACCCATATTCTTGAATAGATAAATTTTGAAAATATAACAAAAAAAATTTCGATTTTTTTTAAATTTCTAGACTAGAATACCCCCTTAATTGTTCACCGAAGCGTTCTCTCAATAAATCCATTCATTAGTGTGATGTGTGCGAATCGTGCTGTCTTGTAGAAACCAAATGTCGCTGAAATCACGAGCTTCAACTTCAGACATTAAATAGCCGGTTCTTTCGGCAACATTTATGAAGAAGTACTCGTATATTACGATAATTCTACCGGCCAACAAATCACACAAAATTGTTGTTTTTTCTAGATGAAATGGCAGCTCTTGAATCTCTTTAGGTTGCTCTTCTTCCCAAATGTTTTTTTTTTTTTTTTTTTTTTTTTTTTTGTTTTGTTTACATACCTATTGAGCCAGAAATGGACCTCATTGAGCAAAATTTGGCTCGAGAACGTCGGATCTTCTTGGAACTTTTCAATTGCCCTTAGAGCGAAGCAATGTCGCATGCAGTTCTTGAACAAGTTCTCGACGTAAAATGCGCCAATTCGAGTCAAGAATCGATTCTCTACGGTCTTCGTGTATACTCTCAGCTGCGGCTGCTATATTTTCTTTACTGCGTTCTGGGCGTGGTCTATTCGGTTTCAATAGATCGATTATGTTAACCATAAGTTGAGCAAAGCGCATGGAACACACTCTTTAGAGAATGTGAATTTTTGTCATAAAGTAGAACGATTTCTAAACGTAGTTCAGGTGTAAGTCTTTCCATGATGAAATGTCAAACAATACTGAACTAAATTAACAGAACAGCTTCACATGACTCACGCTTGATCTGTCGAAAAAATACTATTGCAAAAAAAGTCTTTACTTGGATCACCCGTTACGTTAGTTTAATGTCGAAAATATTTGAGTTTAGTCCACGAATTACCCCCAATTCCATATACTACCTGCATCTACTGATTTTCTTTATTCTAACAAGCTTCTTAAAGTTTTATTAAATAAAACCGACAAGGTGGGGGCAAGGTTTACCATGCAGGAAAAGATAAAGAAATCTTATGTTGGCAAAAATTTTAATTTGGTCTTACCATATGTTCAAAAAATTTTCTTCAACCAAATTGTTCTTATTTATTTATTATAGTTAAAAATCATTTCCATAAAAATTGCTACCTATTATTTTTGTATTCTGGGCAAGAATTTTTTAAATGATTTTTTTTCTTTTAATTTTCATAATGTCGCCACCTGAATTGAATTTATAAATTTCATTCAATGAAATTTGTATGACAAAAGTTGCCACCTGTTTCAATTTTTATAGATTTCATTCAATAAAATTTGTATGATAAACCAATTATAATTGCATAAGAATTTTACAAAAGATAATAATTTGATAGTAGTTGCCACATGTTAGAAATTTTGTGGAATTTTAAAAATGAGTTATCTGGTGTTAAAAACTTTTCGGACAACAAATTTTTTAAGTTATATTTTTTTTGAAGTTTTTAAAAGAGTTGCCACCTGTTCGGTATTTTATATACAAGAAAATGGGGAGGTTGCCACCTGATTTAAATATATATTCACAAACTTTGACTAAAAATTAAATTTAAATTATCGGAAGCAAATAAGAAAAATGTTGTTGAATTTTTCGGCTTACAAGGGAATATTTTTAATATTTCAAGGATTTAATTGTGAAATATTATATATTATATTTTTTGAAACTACTGTTTGCGACATGATTAAGGATGCTCATATTTCTTTAAACCACATGAATGTATTTGATAATTTGTTGTTAGTTTTAAAATTCCAGAGGTAAAACCTGCAAATGTGCTTATATTGTTCATACCTAAGCTTGAACAAGCTTGTCTCAGCAGAATGGCTGACAGACATACATACATACATATATACGCGCATACTGTGTACATATGTGTATGTTTGTAATTTATTATCCTTTCAGATTTACATTTTGTCACCACACACCACATACACACATATATCTCATACTCAAGTTTTGTTCTCCTCTTTTTCCGACATTAACCACAGCATCACTGGATCGTCCGACGGGTGAAATGTCCAAGGCTGAGTTTGCCGCCCTGATGGAGAAGCAGCACTTGAAGGAATGCGAGGAGAACGACTACATGATGCTCGAGGGACTGTTTCAGGCACGTGCCTCCATCGATGACACCGACACTTCCTTCGGGGTGAGTAGACAAGCGCACATAAATATGGCAACCTCGGTGCATGTGTGGGCGTAGCAAATGCCGCAGCTATTGTTTCTACTTTTCCACTCAATGAAGCCTTCTTTCTGCATTGTTCGGTTTCAGCTACTAAAACACACATACCTACGCACATATTTGCAGAATGCCACAGTGCAAATATTTGCAAATGTCTTTTTTGTGCAACACGAATGGTAAACATTTGTGCCACATGTTGCATGTAGATACATATATACATATGTACATATAGGAGAATGTGTGTGTGGATTTTTACGAACAATGGAAAGGCTAATCGACTAATTAGTGAGACATACCACCTTCCGGCTATTGCTCTATTTCCAGTTGTGTGGCAAAATTTTTTTCAAGTCCATTGATTCATGCGTCAGCGACACCTGCGACCTGTGATTAATGGCAAAATTTCTGAAAAATTAAACATAGTTTTGACAACAAATGCACTGTGAAGTATTTCTAGATTGCTTGCCTTTTTTGTGCTTAGTCACTAACTAGTTTTTGTGAGTACGAGGACAGTTTTATAGGTCAAAGCGTTCTTGAATTCACGTCTAGTGCTTTCTTTTGAGTTTGAGAATAGGTAAAAGTCGCTGGGGACCAGTGGATCCGTAAACAAGTCGAAGCCCGTAATCTCATTGACTTTTGGGACGATGTAAAGCCTTTCTTCTTCTTCATATGGGGATTTTTCCGCGAGGTCGTCTTCTCTACGTTCCTGGAACGCTATGTATAGTAATAATCGGTTATGAGGAAGCTCGACATAATTTTAATGCTTGGTTGTGTTGTCGTATTTTTACACCAGTCGGGTCGAACTACAGCTGAGACCGTTTATGATCAGAAATTTTAAAACATTCCAAGTTTATGCCAAAATTTGCCTGAGACTTCGACCTAAGCGTCAGAACAGTGACAGTGGAGTACACGCTTGACCTTAATATTGCAGTCGATGGCGTTAAAATTCCGACTGTAAATAACCCAAAGATTTTAGACATGACACTAAACAGCCTGTACTCCTTCACTCCTCATGCGACCGCGATTATTGCCAAAGTACAGAAGTACAAAACCGCAACAAAATCCTCAAGTCAAGGTAATCGGTCCGGTCGGTCCTTAACTACGCCGCACCAATATGATCCCATATGGATGCAGTCAATTGCAAAGGAAGCTTCAAATATGCCAGAACACTGTACTCCGAGGTATAATGGGAAACCTCTTCATGGCTCCGATCGAATATCTACACAGTAAGGCCCGTATGCTCCCAGTTAATGAGCATAATGAACTCCTCTTTAAGTAGCTTTTGTAGAAACCATCTCAGCAGTTGCCTGCTTGAAGCGAAACTGCCTGCTAAGAATATCAGAAAGTCTTTCCTTTACTACGTCGACGACATAAGACAATACCCGATCAGACTTCGGACGCACTTACCGCCATCCACAATAGAGCCATAAACACCTCCACCGACTCCCTCTCAGTGAATGGCGTACTTGGAGTCAAATCGCCACCCATTGCAGAAGAGGTTTTCAGGTTGCCGCGATAATCGTGATGAACCCTTGTGCAGCTTCGTTCTGGATACTGTAGCAGGTTAAACTCTTACTTATCCAGAATCGACCCCGACTTACCAAATATATGTCCAACAAGTAAAAGTAAACAGGACTTAAAAAAAATTTATAAATTTAATTAAAAAAATTTACTGTATTCAAAATAGTCTCCTTCTGCTTCAATACTGCTTTTTTGCGCGGTCCAAAAGCATATCGAACGGTTTTTTAGCTCGTTGAACTTTATGGCCGCCAGTATGTCGGTGAAAGCCCTTTGAATGACCTTTACGTCTGCATAACGCTTTCCTTTCATCGGCAAATGCATTTCTACGAAAAGGATGAAGTCGCACGGTGCCATATCAGGTGAGTACGGAGAGTGGTTAATGGTTAAAATGTGATTTTTGGTCAAATAATCGTCCTTCGAATGTTGGATTCTGAGCAATTTTTGGTCGTCAGTTAATTTGTGCGGAACAAACCGTGCACACACCCTTCGTAAGACCAAATATCTGATCAAAATGCGATAAATCTATGTTTTGGAGATGTTCAATTCCATTTCCACGCACAGTTTCGATGGAATTTCATACACACCATACGACCCCAGGGGGCGCTAGATTCAAAAAGTCCTGTTTACTTATAATATAATATACAAATAAAAGAAAATAAAAAATTTCGAATACATGACAGAAGCCATAACTTTCCCACTATATTCCTGAAGGCTTTCTGTCGTACTTAATGCTAGTTTTGGGGAAACATTTTTACTCAAGGCATATCATTTAAAAGTCCTTTGATTGCATTCAGATAAAAAATTTTATTCTTCCAGACCGGTGCATCAGCTGAGTTTAGTCATCGCCATCCACTGCGTCGGGAGACAGCCATCGAACTTTCGCCGTCCAAGCCGCCTTCAGGTGGTGGCATGCTCGGCTGCGGTAACAGCAGCGACACCAGCGGAGCCGGCAGCGGAGGAGGCGGCGGCATTACAACCGGTGTATTTACGAGCTCATCCACCGGACCAGCCGGTTTCCAACTGAAAAACGAACGCCCGTGGCAACGCAACTCATCAATGGAACAGCAGCAAACATATCAAACGCCCGCCGCGGTGCCAACGCGTGCCGCAAGCGAATTCCTCAATGCGCCATTCGAAAGCACCGGCAGGCTATTCAAGAAATCCAGCGAAAGCCTACAAAAGGGCTCCAGCACGGAGACCGACTACTCAGCACATCCATATCGCTTTATTAAGCAAAGTTCAAACGACACAACCACCTCAATGACCGGTTCCTACAACATCGACACGCCAACGCTGGCGGCCGAGCTATCGCTCGACGCCGTCGACGCCAACACACAAACGACGGCGCCACCACCAACAAGCACCACAACATTGACGGAGTACAACGTCAGCAGCAGCGGCGCCAGCAACACGGCAGCAGGTAATGGCGGCGGCGCGAGCGACACCACAGCGCGTTATCAGCCGCTGCGCACCGCCTCCATGGGCGCTGGCGACGGCAAGCGCGATGGCGCTAGCAAACGCGCCAGCGACACCAAGGAGCTAAGTGCCACAGCCGCAGCTGCGGCGGCGGTAATATCGCAGGTGCAGTCCGCGTTGCCGCGTGCCATGCAGCTGAAGAAGCAGTTTAGCATGGATCAAGCGAACAAAATGCAGCCGCAGCAGCTGCAATACGGCTCGCATGTACAACACCAACAACAGCAGCAGCAGCTTAATGTGTTGCCGGCCACTGCGTTGGCGGTCAGCGCCACAGCGACAGCGTCCAGCGTATTGGCCGACAAGGCGAGCGCGAGCGGTGCGGCTGCTGTGCTGCCAGCGCTTGCAGTGCCAGCCAAATTGTTGTCCTCACTCAAGCCGCCCGGCGGCATCAAAACGCTCGGCATGAACATACTCAAGGAGAGCAGCTCCAGCACGGAGGAGTCGAAAGATAGTGGCGCCAGCGGCGAACCAGCGCTAACCGGCGCGACCATGCCGCAAATCAGCACACACACGGTGCAAGACGAGATCGCCAAACTCTCGTCTAACATCAAGTCGAGCACCGAATCGGAGAAGGATCCGCCCTACAATGAGACAATGTGCTGATCGGCGAAAGCCGAAATACAGCGCCTACGGCACACACACATACACATCTACTACCTGTAATGCGGCAAGTGCGCGTGCGTCGCGCGCATTTATCTAGGAACTAGCTACCTTAATTAACTGTTTGTATTTTATTGTACATAAATATGTATGTATGTGATTCAGCGTTGTTGATTAGTGGCGTAGAGTGTTTAGGGAGCGTTTAGAAACAATTAATATATATACACATATATTTATGTATATGTTTGCAGCGTCAGCGGCATATAAAATGAGCGTAAATCTATATGTATACAAGTAAGCTGAAGTTGAAACTAGGTCTAGTATAGGCAAATTATGTATGTAACTGAGGCGCGCTGTTGCAGCAGGTTTATAGACAATTTCTTTTTAAATAATATACATATATACACACATACATACATATATACATGAATGATGTTTTAAAATGTGTGTAAATGTAAGTTAGCTGCGTGTGTGTGATTGCTCAACTGCATTAAAGCGAAAAACCAAAAAAAAAAAAAAATCGCAGCAAATTTGGAAAAGCGAGTTTGTGCGTTTCAGCATTGCATACTTTAAGGCGCTTATTAAGCTTATTTTAATACGCTTTGTTAAGATTTGTTTTGTTTTTATTAAATTTTATAATTGTTTATATTTTTGGCAGATATTATTATGTAATGCTAAATTATGCAGCCCAAACATTTATTTTGCCATTTACCGTTATACATATAACTAACTGTATTTATTACAATTTATAACTCGCCTCTTACTTTTAGCGCACCAAAAAACGGAAAACCGTTAAATTTTTCGTAGGCTTAAGTGCTGCCATTCGCATGCCAAAACTTAGTTTTAATTAAAATAGTTATATTTTATATATAAATATATATGTATGTGTACGCCACTGCAATTGTAAGCAATGTATTAAAAGAAACGCATGCTCAAACATGTTTTAATTTCGCTATTTTTATTATGGTTACTATTATTAAAACAGATCTCTGGCAACCCACACACATACATACTTACACACAGCAACAAGAAAAAAGGATAAAATAAAAAAAACCATACTACACTGTAGCAACATTTTGCGAGGGTGGTAAAAAATAATAAAAAAAAAAACTATACTACACTAGCAATATGTTGCGCGGGTATAGAAAAAAAATTATAATAAATTATAATTGCCGACGTCAGTTACTTATGTAAGCAAAGCCAGCAACCAAATAAAAGTTAATTTTTAATTGCGCCCGAAATTTAGCTGTGAAGTGGCACAAAATTGCCACCTGCACACAAAGAAAAAGTTATGGTATTTTCTTGTCCATGAGAATCTGGCATTATTGCTGCACAAAATAAACATTTAAACATTTTCGGCGCACATTTTTATTGTACTTATACTCATAATTTTATTGCATTTTTCTTTGAATTTTTGCGAAAATTTTTAATAAACGCCTGTATTAAGCGCTATGAAGTTTTATTGCATTGTTTCTTTTATTTACACACCATATAGGCATATGTATGTATTTTGAGTTTATTGCTTTGATAAATAATAATTTTTTATAATTAGGGTTTTCACAAGTCTCATAAAGTTATAAGTTATAAGGTTTCGAAAACATAGTATTGACAATAGTAAATCTGTAAACTCATTTTTGTATGAAATCCAACAACAGGAGGAGGAATTTGTTTCTTTTCTTGTTTTCGACCGTTCTGTTTATAAGGTAACTATATGCTATAGTGATATTAATAATTCGATATCGAAATTTCAGATAGTTACCTCAAAAACTGACGGGCTAGTTCGCGTATATACAGACGTGCTTAGCAACAGACAGGCAGACATGACTAAACCGACTCAGATGGTCACGTTAATCTTCTGATCATTTAAACATACACTTTTTATGGTGTTACCAACATCTTAATATACTACTGTGCCCAAAAAATAAGGTGACATTTGAATTTAAACTGCGCGCGTCGAAGGATTTGGATAATTGTTTTTTTTTTTTTTTTTTTTTTTTTTTTTTTTTTTTTTGTTAGGTTGGTAGTACTGTCAGTCACATTTATGTCAAATTTCATGTCAAAATATTCATTAGTGTTTGAGATACGTGTCGTTTTGTGAGCTGCTAAAAGTGAGTTTTTCGTTTTTTGCGATGTCGAAATTTGTTGAACAAAAAATTTGCATTAAATTTTATTTACGGAATCAATTTTCTGCTGCGGATACGTTGAGGATGGTGCAGAAAGGCTTTGGTGATGAGGCTATGTCTAAAAAAAATGTTTACAAGTGGTATAGTGAGTTCCAAGCCGGCCGTGAACGTGTCGAAGACGAAGAGCGTCCAGGGCGAATTGAATTTTTTGGAAAAAAAGGCGTCGCGTTGAAGTGTGTGAAATGATGCTTTCCGACTACCAGGGTGTCATGAAATGCACTATAACTGGCGATGAGACTTGGATCTATCCTTACGACCCCGAAACAACTGATCAATCGAGCGAATATCGTGCCAAAAGAGAGCCGAGACCAAAAAGATCGCGCCAAAGTCGCTCAAAAATCAAGGTCATGTTGACTGTTTTCTTCGATTATCGTGGTGTTATGCATTATGAATTCCTACCGACCGGTCAAACAGTCAACAAGGAATATAATTTGAACGTTATGTGTCGTTTGCGTAATGCTGTCTGCCCAAAAAGGCCGGAATTGTGGAAAGACAATTTTTGGTTTTTACACCACGATAGTGCACCATCCCATACTGCCCTCGTAATTCGTGATCATTTCGCCAAAAACACAACCCATATCGTTCCGCAACCACCGTATTCACCTGATCTGGCGCCGTGCGACTTCTGGCTGTTCACCAAGCTCAAAAGACCGCTCCGGGGGCACCGTTTTTATACTATAGAGGAGATTCAAGCCGCACGAAGACGGAACTGAAGGCCATCACGGAAAGTGACTACAACCAGTGTTTCGAAGATTGGAAAATCCGTTGGCATAAGTGCATTACATTGGGAGGAGATTCCTTTGAAGGGGATGAAATTGATGTGGAAGAATAAATAAAGAATTTTCAAAATAAATACAACGCCTTACTTTTTGTGCACAGTAGTACGTCGGCAACCCAGTTGCTTACTATCGGTAGCTCATTGATATACATGACATTTGCGCTAGTTTTTATACATAATAGCGGCCTTACACCTAATGTAAATGGCTTATACTATATGAGAGCAGTAAAAGTGCTGGTGGTTTTAATACAAAATTACTACTTTAGTGAAATTGGAATGATTCCTTAGCAATTTTAGAGCAGTTATTTTAGTAAAGAACCGTTAATTCAGGAATATCAGTAAATAACTGTTTTATTTTTATAAAAATAAATTTAAATTTCTTTAAGGGGGTATTCTACTCTAGAATTTTGAAAAATTTGATTATTTTTTCATATATTTAAAGTTTAGACCCTTAAGAACATATCCTCCAAAGTATTTTTAAAAATTAAAATTATTTTAAGAGCTACAGTTACTTTAGTTACGCAGTACCTAGCTTGGTTCGGTTTGACTCACTTTTTCAAACGCGTTTTTCTCGAAACTACTTTTTTCCACACGGTACCGGCATTATCTCAAGTTCTATACAACCGATTTACTTGAAATTTTTGTGGGAATCTTCTTTATATAATTCTTTATCGTTCCTACCAGCATCGTGTCAAAATTTTTGTTTTTAATATTTAAAAAAAATTCAGGAATTTCAAAAAAAAAAAGGGTAAAAAATGATTTTTATTTTCAGGCCGTCGCCATTTTTCAAAAAAAAAAAAAAAAAAATTCGTGTTCCCGGACTATAACAGCATCCTTACTGATTAAGAATTTCTTTTGATTTTTTTTTTTTTCAGACCAAAAAAATTTTTTTTCTGTATTCTTAAGATATCAATAAACCCACCATAAAAAAATGGATCGTAAAAATATTTTTGGTTTTTTGTTTTAATAAAATTCAAAAAACTGCCCAAAATTTGATTTCTAGACTAGAATACCCCCTTAAGTTCTAAAAACATTTAGCTGAAGGAAGCTATTTACAAGGCTACAGAGAGTTTGAACCAAGAAAACAGAATTTAACTCCAGCTTTAAGCGGGCAATTGTCTCGTTTGCCTTTTTTGTTTGTTTTGCTCAGTTGGGTTTCAGCAGACCACCCACAGGTGGATTTGTTTGTTCACGTAACTTTTACATACAACAGCAGGATTTTTCAAATATACATACCATATGATTTACTTTGCGTTTTTACATATATTACGGAAAATTTCAGTTAACTCAGTAATATTTTTAAACAACTCATACAACTCTTAAATGTGTAGGAATATTAAAAATTGTGTGCTTTTCAACCAAGTCTTGATTGTATATAGACGAGTTACTTTTATGTCGGGAGCCTGAAACTCCAGAGCATCTACTAATTGGCTGCATAGCATGATATATGCAGACGCAGGATAAAGGCCCTCGTCTCCATGTTTCCAAATAGCGACCACATCTCCTCACTAAGCGGCTGAGTGGGTCGTTGTAACTTAGGAGAGGATAAAATAGAACTTTGTCACTGTGTAATCCTCATAAACTTGTATTTATCTTATCTTAATTTTGTGATCATGGGAGTCGAAAAAGGAAAGTCCAACTATTCTATCAAATAGTTTTACAGGAACTGTTGTTTAGTTCTCTTGAACTTTCCTCATTTTGTAATGTGCGATATATTCACACGGACTTTTAAAACGATTTCGAACAATAAATGAACTATTTCTCTGCGTTCAGTTGCCTTCAAAATCTATCGGAAAGTTTGGCGAAAGTCAATACTAGGTTTTATCAAAAAACCTCTTCTATTTTTAATCTATGTAAGTACAGAGAGGGGATAGTACGAAATTTTAAATTAAAATACATAACTTATTTCCGAGACATGGGTCGACAAATATAAGTTTCGAAGGTTCTAATGTGCTACATTATTAGCCAAAGAATAATAGGCGACAACAGAAAATAATTGTCAAACTTTCATAGTTATTGCAAGTTAAAACATCGCCTCTTATTCGCTTTTATCAAAGGCACTGAGAAAAATCAAGCTTGAATTTGGTGTGTGAGATAAAATTTCCCATCAAGTTTATTTATTTCTTTGCCCCGATTTTTTAGTTTGGTTGAATGTATGTTGGATCTGGCTTCAGAATACGTGCATGTAGTTAGTAGTCTACATTTGGGAGATGAAATAAAAAACTGTTCAAAATTCCATAACTGTATATAGAATAATATAAGACCGAATAATACACCTGATGGTGGCTATAAATTTTCAGCTCAAATAATTTTGTAAGCGTTTTAGTTATTTAGCTGAGATATTTTAGAATAAGTGAAAACCGTCTGCAATTTTCAGATATGTCAACTGCACGTATATATGTATATATATATTTCCTAGAAATTAATTTAGAAATTATATATTATATTTTTTAATGATTTTTAAAAGCCTCATTTCACTTACGACCTGCTATCTGCTAGAAACGAAACAAAATGTTTTCGAAAAAAGTTTGTTATGAAAGTAGAATAAAATTATGTGAGAGAAATTCTCTTTGAGAATACATATGTTTTAGAATATGCTTTGGAATAAATAAACCAGAATTTGAAATATAAACTAATACAAAACAAAACATAAAAATCTGCAAGCACGGATTAACTCTAAACACAGCTTTGTTCAGCTTTGAACCTAAAACTAAGCGCATACGAATACTCGCATAATGAAAAATACCTAAAAAACTACCTAAAACATAACTACAATAACTCGAAAATTTGTATAATACTTTTAATGCGATTTAGTAAAGGGGAGTTCACACAGCGCAATTTTTGTTTATTTTTCTTTTATAAAATTAACTGCAACTCATATACCTGCTCCTTTCAGCAGCGCAAACACACTATCATATCAAGTGAAATTCACAAAAACAAAAGTACACAAACTAACTGTTATGTAATTGATAATTAATAGCGATTAAGCAGCCAATGTCTTTGCGCAAAAAGCATGAAAACTGCTTTCAAAAGCAGCATATGTAAATGTGTGCGTACAAATCGATGTACTCGCTGGTACCTGTATGCATGTATTGGTACGAGTATATAGTCGTTATAAGTACACTTATGGTAATATGAAAGTAATTTTGACAATACAATTTATTGATTTTTACAATTGCATAGGCAAGTGTGTGTGTGCAAAATGTTGAAAATATAATTAAACAAATTTGAAAATCAAAATATTTGCGTAGAAAATAAGTTAGTTATAAGAAAATTTCAATATAAATGTTATAGTAATAAAAGCATTGCCCTACAGGAGAAGAAAGCTCTGTAACTGTCTCTCCCTCTCTCTTGTATATAGTCGATATTTGATTGTTTCAAATTTAAATTTTAGTATTGTAGAGAAAAAAATATAAAAATACCGGCTTCTTGTCGACTAAATAGCTATATGGATGTACATATATATTTAAATTAATACCGTTTTTCAGCTTTTTCTCATTTTTTATATATTCTTTAATTCATTTATTTTTACTTTCATTCCGCTACAACATATTTGTGGTAGTCTTTCTGACGATTTTAACGGAAGAAAATTATACCAAAAATTACGAAACATTATTTATGGTCGAAGTACTCAACAAAAAACTAAGACCCAGTTAATATACCATCCAGTCAGCTGGAAATAAATAGGAAATAACAGTGCACAGGAAAATTCCGATTTTACTACCAGGTTGCTCTGTAAGCCTTGTCGTTTGATAAGAAAAAAACAATTTTATGATTCAAAATACACTTTATTATTCAGTATAACCTCCCTGAACATAAATACGCCAACGATCCTCCAATCGGGATCCACAGATCCCTGAAGTGGGAATCTAGAAGGTCTGCAAGATACACTTCAAGAGCCATGATGACCTCTTCATTTGATGAAAAACGCTTGCAACACATAAATTGTTTCAGTTCTGGAAACAAATGGTAGTCACTTGGGGCCAAATCTGGTGAATAAGGTGGATGCTCCAAAAATTCAAACTTTAATTCATGGATTTTAGCCATTGTCAAAATGCTCTTGGTACACGGTGCATTGTCCAAAAGGTTGGAATAATATTCAGAATTAATTGTTTTACCAGTTTGCAAGTAATCCACAAACAAAATTCCTCTCGCATCCCAAAAACTGATGACATAACCTTCTTCCCCGGTTTCCGGAGACGAACTCGTTTCGAAACCGAACAACCAGGTTTGCACCACTCTTTAGCCTCTTGTTTTGATTCAGGATCATGGTGATTGACACAAGGCTCATCCATATTGATGAATCGATGCACAAAATCCACTTTATCCTTTTTAAAATGCTCTAAATGTTGCAGAAAAAGTCGAATTCGAATATGCTTTTGTTCCATTGTCAACGAATGCGTCACCCATTGTGCATACAGCTTTCTAAAACCCAAAATTTCACATAAAATATGGCTCGCACTGTGCACTTTGAGATGCGTAGAGCCTCTACTAAATCTTTCTTAGTCAATCGACGATCTTCCAAAACCATATCCTTTATTTTGGCTATGATTTCTGGTGTTCATTTGGACATCCTTCACGTGGATCGTCTTTATTTTTTGAAGATTATCTTTCAAATGTTAGCCTGTGCCACGTCTCAGATGATCCGTCCGCTAGGAATTGGCGAATGGCATGCATGATGTTTTCTTTGAGGCCTGAATTGAAGTATGATTGTCAGCACAGACTTTATACTTTATATATCTCCACAGGAAAATGTCCAATGGTGGGATATCAGACGGTTTTTGTGGCCAATCGTCCGGCCAGAACGTGACGTCATCTTGTTGAAACCATATGTCGCCAAGATCACGAGCTTCAATTTCAGGCATCAAATAGTCAGTTATCATGGGGTGATAACGGTCGCCATTGACGGTTACGTTCTAACCGACAACACTTGTGAAGAAATATGGTACGATGATTCCACCGGCCCACAAATCACATACAACCGTTGTTTTTTTTTTGGTTGCACTTGAATCTGTTTAGATTGCTCTTCGTTTTAAGTGCCGCAATTTTGCTTTTTAACATACCCATTGAGCCAGAAATAGGCCTCATCTCTGAAGAAAATTTAGCTCAAAAACGTCGATTCTTCTTAGAACTTATTCAAAAGCTTTCAGAACGAAGCGATGTGGCTTGTGAAGATCGAACGCTTTCAATTTAAGATATCGACATAAAATGCGCCAAGTCGTTCCATACGTCAGTCCGAGTGTTGCTGCGAACGGCGCCAAATCGATATTCGACGTGGACGTGGTTTATTCGGTCGATTATCCAATAATGAATGCTGGGTCTCAAGATGGGTGATAGTGTTGCAAATAGTGCGCTCAGTAAGCATATTATATTGATCATAAGTTGAGCGAAGCGCGCGAATCACATTCTTTACAGAACGTGAGTTTTCGTAATACTTGTAAAGTTGAACGATTTGTTAACATTGTTCAGGCGTAAGTCTTTCCATGACGAACTGCCAAATAATACAACACAAATATAACTTTACAGCTGAACATGACGCACACGTGATCAGTCAAAAAAATGTTCTTGAAAAATATACCCCTACTTGGATCACCCGTAATATATATTTTATAGGGCCCCCCACGTTGTTTTTTCTGTTTGCTACAACATTCGTTGCGTAATAACTATATCCTGTTCGGGGTAAAGCCAGATTGCAAAGTAGATCTATTTTTTCTTTTAGCAATTAAAATAAAAAAATTGATCTTCCAAAGAACCAAATTTTACTTTTTATGTATTAAAAATATTTGATGTTTTGCCAGTTTCTTCTTCTTTATTTGCGTAGGCATCGCTTACGTGGTTATAGCCGAGTTCACAACAGCGAGGCTTTCGGAGTGTGTGTTACGTGGCGGGTCCCAAACTCAGCGCGCAACGCTGGGGAGGGATGATTCGTCTGCTCACTTAAAGCAGTTCAGACTCCACTAAAATTATGCGGAAGATTGGTTGTAATTTGCGAGGTCTATGATTTTAACTTCGTTGATCTTTTTTGTACGCATTTAACTTCGTATGGAGCTATAAGTTATGCGCTTTTCGAGGCTGCAACAGTTGATAGTCTATAAATATGCCGAAGAATCTGTTACTAAATATTCAGAAATACATAATGAGGATCTTTCGAAGTGTTATTTTGATTTGTCGAGATATACTTTACTTCCAAGCTGCCTAAACAGTACAAATTAATTGGTGTTTGAACTGGTCTCTGCACATAGCTGAAGCTGCAGTTGAGTTAGGACTGTAGGCTCCTGTCAAGAGTAATACTAGTAGATCATCTTTAGAGTTTTTTATGTCTTACTGAAGCTTCACCATTTCGATTTTAGCAACTTGATGATGAGGACTGAACTGTGTATTAGTGTAACAGTAAAGTTGTTGTATAATTTCGGAAATGTTTCTTCATTTTTGGTACACAACTTTTGTCTTTTCGGTGAAGGGTAACACTGTTCCGAAATAAGTTTAGGTGGAAACTCCAAAATTCTTTCTGCTCAGTTGGGGTTTTCTGAGATAAGTTGAGTTGCCACTTAACGAAAAGCTTTCTCCAACTCACAATAGTTACCATCTATAAATTTTATAAAAAGATTTTATTTTTTTTTTCATGGCTGGCAACTCTGTTTCCAAATATGTTTAGTCGAAAACTCACGAATAGTTGGCAAATACCAATTCAATTTAAAAAATGTTTATTTTCCAATAATATATTGCTGAGTTTAAGTTTGTCCGTTATGTGGCAACTAATAAAATATTTTTTTTTTTAAATTTTTTTCTCTTTCTCCTCCTCTTAAATTCTTATTTTATATCGTGAATATCGTAATTAATACAACAACAAAAAAGTAAGCTTAACTCCTATGTGTCTATGTAAGTATTTGGCGCGTCAATATATGTATGTATGTATGGCATATAGTACATAATGTATGACTAATTATATGAACTTACACATGTACCTAGCAAAGAGTATCTAACTAAGTAACTAACTCATTTGAAACTTAACTCTCGACATATTCATAACTGCACATATCCTCGAAGTCAGCATACATGCACATATGTGTACCTATAAATATGCAGGTGTGTGTACCTATACATATCTAACTATGTATGAGTGTCACAACAAAATGAAAGAAAAGCAAAAGCTTACATACAGACAAACTCTCCGTACTTGTAATAATTGCTAAGCAAATTGTATGACATTTTAACTAAACACACACATACAAACATAATTTGAAAAAAAAAATAACAAAAAACAATTTAACTGTAAATGTATAAGTGTGGACCAAAGCAAATACATACACCTACACAATCGTATGTATGTGTTGCCCAAAAAAGTTTATAATAAAACCGTTATCAGACAAATTGTGAAAATGCTGTAAAATAAAATGCCGTTACAGTTACATAATATATATATATATATATACATATACACATAAATAGTTAGGTAAAATAAAATTTTACATTTGTCAACGACACAAACCGAAAACGACAAAACAAAAACAAACAAACAACAAATATTTGCATACAAAAGTCCAAGAGGAAGAGCTCTCCTTATTTTCTATATAATTAAAAAACAACAACAACAGTGTCACTTCTTTTTTTATTGTAAATACGATTAGGCCATTAAGGACACGGCAGCGACTAAACTTGCATGTTCATGTGTGTAATTATGTAAATGTATGCGTGTGACTAAGAAAACTGTAAAAAGTAAAGATTGTAAAAAAAGCTGGAAAAATAAAGTGAAAATAAATAAAAGTGTTTGGTCTTAAAGTATCTATTCAAAGTAAGATATTTCAACACATATTTTGTAAGCTTCACAAGACTGGAGGTCTTGTCCTATATACGAGGGCTGCTATATATATTTCTGGCCTAATAATGAAAATAGGAATATTTATCAACGAAAATGGTTTTATTGTTTTTCAAAATATTCTCCATCAAGATTTATACACTTTTGCATGCGCTCAAACCAATTTTCGAAGCACTTTTTCCACTCCGATTGAGACACCTCCAAAACATGGTTTTTGAATGCTTCAACAGCATCGTCTGGCGACGAAAATCGTTGACCACGCATTATTTTGTTGATGTGTGGGAATAAAAAGAAGTCATTCGGTGCCAAGTCAGGGCTGTATGGCGGATGACCCATCAATTCGACGTTTTGGCCGGTCAAAAAGGCGCTGGTTTGAGCCGATGTGTGAGAGCTCGCATTGTCATGGTGCACAATGATTCGTCTTCTCTTCTTCGTTTTTCGAATTTCTCCGAAGACTTCAGGCAAACAAATGGTGGCGTACCACTCAGAATTGACCGTCCTACGTTGCTCAAGCGGAACAGTCGCCACATGACCAGTTTTGTCGAAGAAACAGGCGACCATTTGCTTCGAAGTGCTTCTTCCACGAACAACTTTCGTTGGATTTGGCTCCGTCTTTTGAAGCACCGCCATCGTATTTTTTCAGCATTTCTTTACTCTCTTTTGAGCGATTGTCAAATTGTGCGGGATCCAACGAGAACAAACCTTTTTTACGGCCAGGTGTTCATGCAATATCGAATGTATGCTGGTGGGAGAAATGCATAGGCATGCCTCTATCTGAAGCTATGTTACATGACGGTCTTGCATTATCAGTTCACGTACGGCATCGATGTTTTCTGGCACAGCGGCTGTTTTTAGACGACCTTCACGGAATTCGTCTTTGAGCAAGCGTCGGCCACGAGTGAATTCGTTGTACCAGTTTTTCACAGAGCTATAGGATGGTGCTTCGTCGAAGATGCGCCACGCTCCGGAAGGCCTGTCGTCGAAAATTGCGATAAAATCGCTAAATTGGTCGAAAGAGACCGGCATAGTAGTCATCGAACCGTTATAAACCATTTGAAGAAGCTTGGAGTCAATAAGAAGCTCGATGTATGGTACCAAACGAATTGATTCAATAAAAATACCGCAAGACTTTTTTGACAACATGTAGTTTTATTTTTGCACCTTTTGAAACGTCGTCCAGAAATCCTTAACGGATAGGTGGCAGTCTTTTGTCTGCACAGAGCCTCACATTCGCTTAAAAAATGTTCTGCTGTCTCCTCTTCTACCTGCTGACGACTGGAGTGAATCATTTCGAGGTTCTTTATTAAAGAAATTTCAACTTGAATGGGGAATGTTTCCTATCATCTGAAAGACCATTCTTTGGCATTTATTTTTTGAAGATTATTTCCTTTAAATGTCGGCCGAAGCTACATATCAGACGGTCCACCCGTTGAGTCCAACTTTCGATGACTCATTCAAGCATTTCGACCGGTAACTGGCGAATGGCACGCATGATGTTTAGCTCCAAGGCCGAAAACGAAGCAAAATTGTCCGCATAGACTGTAGACTTTACCTATCCCCACAGGAAAAAGTCGAACGGAGTGATGTCACAACATTTTAATAGCCAATCGACCAGCGCAAAACGTGAAATTATCTGCTCATATCTGCGATCTGTGAGTAACTGCATCATCTTGTTGAAACCAAATGAAGCCGAGATCATGAACTTGAATTTCAGACGTCAAATAGTCGGTAATCATGGTTCGATAACGGTCGGCACCGACGGTTACATTCTTATCGGCATCATTTTTGAAAAAATGTGGACCGATGATTCCACACTCCCACAAACCACATCAATCCGTTCTTTTTCTGGATGAAATGGAATCTCTTGAATCTCTTCAGGTTGGTCTTCGTTCCAAATGCAGCAATATTGCTTTTTTACATACCAATTCCGCCAGATATAAGCCTCATCGCTTTCTGGCAACTTTTGTACGCTTTCAAATTAAGACCTCGATGTAAAATGCGCCAAGTCGTTTCAGAGAATGGTACTTTCAGTATACCGGTTATGTTGACTATAATTTAAGGGAAACACATTCTTTACAGAACGTGAATTTTCGTAATAAAGTTGAACGATTTGTAAACGTTGTTCCGGCGTAGGTCTTCCCATGATGAAATGCCAAAATAGCATGACATCTTGACACGACTCTCGCGTGATCTGTCAAAAAAGGACTATTAAAAAAAAAAAAAAAACATCTCTACTGAGAGCGGTTGTTACAATAGTCATTGTATGGTGCACCTAGTTTGGAATGGCTGCCAAGTTGACAGTGACCTGTTAGCGCCCATAGTAAAGTTCTTAACGGTCGGATATCGGCGGTTCCGACAAATGAAAAGCTTCTCCCGAGAAAAGGATGTGGAAACGTCATACGGTGTTTTATTATTATTATCGACTTAATATCTTTTTACTATCGACTTGTTTGAGAGCAGAAGATATTCTACTAAGCAAAATTGCTTATGAAAAAACAATAGTCTGTATTTTCTTAAACAAAATTAAAAAATGTACGATAAAATAAGTCAGGAAGAGCTAAGTTCGGGTGCAACCGAACATTTTATACTCTTGCAACTTGCAAGAATCAAAGCCAGGGAAATAGTTTAAGGTGTAAAAGCAATCATGTACGTGGTTTGACAATTAAGTAATGAGACTGATTTTATTGTCGCACTTGTGGTAAACCTGTGACCTTGAAATTCCCTTTCTCTTTTTTTGGCATCCCTCCCCTCTCCACTGATATATGTACCATCACTCAAGCTTATTTAGTTCGCCTGCTGTGTCAAGTTGAGTAGACGTGTATTTGTAGTGTTCGTCACGAAAATGGAAAAACGAAATCAAGAGCAACGCGTCGCGAAAAAATTTTGCGCCAGATTGGGTGAAACAGCTTCGGAAACATATGTTAAAATTATAAGAGGGTATGGTGATAGTGCTCTTAGACCCGGAAACCAAACGCCAAGAAACAAGCTCGCATGAGCAAGACGAAGGTGAAAACGATGATTATTGCCTTTTTGATAGCCGTAGAATCGTCCACAAAGAATTCGTTCCACCGGGGAAAACTGTGAATCAAGTCTACTATTGTCAAGTACTCGAAAGATTGCGAAAACGAGTCAACAGGGTGCGCCTAGACATCGCTCGTAACTGGATCCTTCATCACGACAACGCGCCGTGCCACACCGCCCTCAGTGTGTCCCAGCATTTGGCCTCTAATGGGATCGCCGTGTTGCAACAGCTGCCTTATTCGCCCGACTGTCACTCTGTGACTTTTTCTACTTATATATTACATGTATATTTTAAAGAGCTTCCGATGTCTCCTTCTGGGTATGAAAAACTTCGTGGCAATCTTAATATTCCCAGTTCGGGGAATAAAAACCGCACGAATATAGTTATGAACCTATTGTGAAAAATAACATACTTGATCGTATCTCTATAGATTCCTCAAAGCTCCAAAGCTTTTGGGATACAACATAAGCTTACAGCGGAGTTACGACTGTCTG